>LR736902.1:4786-114400 GCA_902654985.2 Oryctes borbonicus
TATTATTATTATTATTAGTATTATTATTATTATTATTAGTATTATTATTATTATTATTATTAGTATTATTATTATTATTATTACTATTATTATTATTATTAGTATTATTATTATTATTATTAGTATTATTATTATTATTATTATTAGTATTATTATTATTATTAGTATTATTATTATTATTATTAGTATTATTATTATTATTATTATTAGTATTATTATTATTATTAGTATTAGTATTATTCTTATTATTAGTATTATTGTTATTATTAGTATTATTATTATTATAAGTATTATTGTTATTATTATTATTATTATATCATTATTATTATTACTAATGTAATTAAATTACGCATAACTTATAAGCAATGCTATAGGTGATAGACAAGTGTTGACATGTTTATGCAACTATCCAGTGCAATATAGTTTAGTCTGAGCCAAGTGTTCGACTGATATAGACGCGTTTTCGTAGCACTGTTTTTGTAACAATGGAAGACACGGCTAAATCTCAAAGAGCAATAATTTTCTTTTAGTGGAAAAAGGATGTGAAAACTTTAGAAATTATTCAACGTCTGCAAGGAGTGTTTGCTGAGTCAGTGCAAAATCTAAAAAGTAGTGTATAGCGGTGGATCGATCGTTTTAAAACTGGTAGAACATCATTAGAAGACGATCTATGCAGTGGTCGCTCGAGTACGTCGGTAAACGAAAGAAACATTACTGCCGTGGAGGATCTACTGAAAGAGGACAGGCGAATGACTATTCGACAAATTAGTGTACGCCTAGACTGTTGGGACCGAAACAAAACTCAACAGGTCTGACACTTGTCGTCAACTTTAAGAGCTGTTAGCTCATTATGGTGATGAATTTTGGCAACGGATAATAACCACTGACGAAACGTGTTTTCCTTATTTCAATCCTGAGACCAAAAGTCAATCCAAAGATTGGCGTAAACCGAAAGAAGAGCCTCCACTTAAGGCGCGTGCAGTTCCGTTTGTTGGGACGGTACTGTATTCTGAAATTGCGAAGGGATTATTTTTATGGATTATCTGCCGAAAGGTCCTACAATTAAAGCAGAATATTATTAGAATTTATTATCCGTACCATTGCGGCAGACACTTGTCAGAAAACGGCCTGGAAAGTCGCATATTTAGGTGTCCGTTGTTGCAACGGAATAATGCAAGACCCCATACCGTAAGAACGACAAAGGATGTTTTGAACGATATACGATGGGAATTGCTTGAGCATTCACCTTATTCACCAGATCTCGCACTCAGTGATTTTCATCTGTTCCCAGTTTTGAAAAAACCTTTTCGGGGTGTTCGATTTAACTGACGTAAAACGTGTCAAAAATAGTTGGACTGTGGAGACACCGAAAAAGTTTTTTGAGGACGGCTTAAAAAAATTAGTTTATCGTTAAGATAAATGTATTCAGTTGTTGAACTCACAATCAGGTCGCTAATGCAAACAAAAATAATAACTGACTCATTCATCACAATTCCAACTATCCACTAAAAATGAATTGGTGGAGAACTGATGCTGCTTTCGATGATTATGCTCCCTTCGAGTTGTCCCCACTACACCAGGGTCATCACTGCGTGAGCGGTGAACAGGGGAACATTTAATGAGACTATATGTCTAATAAATGTGTTTATGGGATTTTTATACAGTACGTAATTTAAGAAAATATGATTTAAATCAGCACTGTCCAAACTTTATACAAGCAATCGTTCTACTATGGAACCCGCATTTTCGATATTCATATCATACCAAGGTTTAATGTTCGCATATACAGGCTATAGATCATCTTGTTTTTGTACGTTGTTTGCCACAATTTTCCCTACTCTTTGCTTGCACTTTCTTTTGTAAGAAAAAAATTATACTGTAATAACTCCTTCGATATAACTAGTTGTCAGTGATTCTATTAGCCACACGTGACTTCGAACCCGGTAAAATATCGTGTTCTTTTTGTCTTTTTGCCCGTTAATAATTGTTAAATTTTAAATATGTAACATGGTGACGACGCAAAATTAGTCTTCACGTTAAAAGATATCATAAATCTATTTCTTTCATTTTATTATTTTTGGGACACTAACAAGAAATAGCCCTTACATACAGGCCCCTAGGAAAATACAACAATACAAGTTAGAGAAAAATATATTGCGGTGATTATAATCGTATCGATGCTTAAAATTGCGCTGATGACGCTAAACAAATACTTTGAAAATAGGTTAGGTCAAAACGTCACAATTGGCGAACATTGTATGGAACGACTGCATAGTAATTGTTTATTATTACTATGCAGTCGTTCCATACAATGTTATGATAAGTTATGATTCCCAGGGAAAAGAACACCTAAGTGATTACAATTCGTTTTGAATTTCGTAACTGTTTTGTCTAAATTATTGGTTGTTTTTTATGCCTTTTACTTTTACAGCATCATTAGTATATATCTTGTATATGTGATCTTGTTGATTTATAGATTGTTTCAAAAAAATTCTAAAATATACGTCCAATTACGGGTTTGAACACATTCTATAAGGTAACCGGATGCGTAATATTGTGTATATTTCATGTTGTTACGTTAGTACCATTTACTAATCGTTCCGAAACAAAAAACATTAAAGCAGAATCAGTGTTGCTTTTCTACGTCGCAATATCATCGTATAATGCTAATTTGTATTTATTGATTTACTCCTTCATACAGATGCACATTATGTTAGATCAAGTGTTTGCCAACTTCCTTTCACCCCAATGCAGAATGAACTAGAATATCAATCCCTAATCCTTGCCAGGATGAAGCAAGCACGAGTTGCGCCTTAACGCAACTGATTGAGGTGTTTGCCTTATGCACTACAGTTTCCGACTATTGACATACACAGCGTGTATGCACAAGTATCACTCTTAATATATATAGATATAATATTTTTGCAAATATTACATATATACTATCTAAGTCGGAAATTCAAGATGCATTCATTCCCATATCTTATAATACTTAAATGTGGACATGGACTGTATTTATGAATGCATATTTTAGGTGTAATATATTGTTATGTTACAATTGTCGACCTAGAAGTTATCTGTCATCAACGCCACCCACACATCGCGTTTAGTGACTTCAGACCTATCCAAAGGGAAGGTGCCTCTGTGTTAGATGTACACACAGAGTATTAAATAAGAAGAGTAACTAATACTTAGCGAATATTTATATACTGTACCTACCTAAAGTTCTGGGCCACCAAAATAATTAATTTTTGAATGGTTTGAAATATAGGATTGAAATTTACATGAATACAATGGAATCGCAAAATCTATAACATAACCATAAAAATCTTCCATACCCCTGAATGACGGGTGACGGGGAAAACCTGTAAATTTTAAATGGCATGTGAGGTTGAGTGAGGATTTGTCCGAAAGAGCTTTCTGAAGCGAAAATCGCACGGTGTCGCCTAGGCCTCTACGATCTTTTTGGCAGTTATGATTATTTCAACATTTCCATTTAATTACTATCCTAATTGGAGGCAAGTGCGATTTACGTTATTCACCTTGGTTATCTTTCTTCTGACATAAATAACTATTTTACTTAAGCATTTTTTAATTTAATAGATATTAAAAATTGAATTGACTTGCTACTTGTGAAAGAAAAAACGACACTTGAAAACACGTGATATTTAACTACTTTTTACAAGCCGGTTTCGTAGTACGTGACCCGTTACATGGCAGAATTACATCTGTCCCTTTTTCATTGTTAGAACCACTAAAAAACTACAAGACGCTAGACGAACGGTAGTACCAACTGTGGTGGTTCTAGGTAGGCGGAATATACAAATTTAAAAATATTTTACATAATGATATGAGCAACATTTTCAAATGCTAACATATTGAATATACCATACAAAATGAATCGAAATAATGTTAAAATACAGACAAAGATAAATCACTACTCATTGTTTGTGATATCTGGTAAAGCACATATCCTGTTGACACTTCTGTCGACGATACCGTCCAGTACCTTCAGACGAACAACTCGGACGATGCCATCATTTCCTGGACGCAATTCTAGAATTCTGCCTAGGCGCTATCTCATCGGAGGTAGATTTTCATCCTTCAGAAGAACGATAGATCCTACCGCAAGGGAGTTCTTGGAGTCCATCTTCCACTTGACTCTTGTCTGCAACTCACTCAAGTATTTCTGGTAAACTGACTAAACTCTTGCCAATAAGAAAGTGTCCGGGGGTAAGAGGATCAAGGTTATCAGAGTCAGAAAAAAGTGGCCAAAAGATCTGGAATTTAATATAGACTCGATTTGCGCCAAGACAGTCGCAAACTCCTAATAATGTAAATGAGCGTTGCCAACAACTCGTCTTAAGTGATGTTTAACACTCTTTATATCCGATTCCCAAATACCGCCAAAACTAGGTGAGCAGCAGGAATAAAATGCCACGTTATTTTGTCTTTCGCCAAAAAGTCATAAATATTAGAATTTTGTAGTAAAAACCTTTTAATTTCAACATCAGCGTCTACGAAATTCCTTCCATTACCTGAAAAATTATTGAGTGGTTTTTCTCGTCTGATTATAAAACGTTTTAATTCGTTATCACTTAGTGTCGTCACACATTTCATATCCCCCCTTTGCCTACAATTGTTGATGAAACGTAAACAATAACCTCGCTAAACTCGCTGTAATTTAATTAGCTTCGAAAACTTGTAAAAAATGTTGAAGCCGTTGTTAACTGAGGTATGTGCTACCAATCGCTCATCAAGTTTAACATTATCGTCAATTTCTGTATTATCCTTTGAAATTGGTAAAGTATCATGCATTAGCAATGAAGGACCTAACCACCAGAGTGTGCTCTCTTTAGGTTGTTGCACTGGTGTGCCTCGTGAGATTAGATTGGTTGGATTTTCCTCTGAAGTAACGTGATTCCAGTCTTGGATGTCCGTAAACTGTTGGATTTCGCCAACTCGATTAGCGACAAATGTTTTCCAGTGATTTGCCGGAGCTCGTATCCACGCCATCGTAATTGTCGCGTCTGATCAGAAATATTCTTTATCGAGTATAACGTTCAATGACTTACGTACCTTGTCAACCAGCTGCCAAAAAGAAGCGCACTGCAAAGTTCCAATCACGTCAAGCTGACTTGTTTTATCGGTTTTAGCGCATAATAACTGAGAGCGTATTTCACTGTCTGATATGGAGCAGATATACATACACGTGCCATAAGCCTTTTCATTCGAATCTCCAAATCCATGAAGTTCCCTACGCACGGAATTATGGAGGGTAACGTATCTAGGAATCCTTAATCCCTTGATTTCTTGTAAATCTTTGAAATTTGCTCCATTGGTTTTGCAGGGTTTCGGGAATTTGGTTATCTCAACCGATCTTAGGTTGTCAGAATGCCTATATTAGCAATTTGGATGTAATGACTATTGGACCTAATAGACACAGTGGATCAATCTCTGATAATGTCAATCGCTTTGTTATTCGTTATTATGGCGACAGAATTGAGCTGTACCCAGAAGTAGCGCGAAGCCTTCTGGCCGTTATTCGCCATATTGTAAAATCTTAGAAATGTTCAAACGATTATAGGTCTGTAAAAAGACTCTGTTTTCGCCTTAGAAAATTCTTTTTAACGAGCTCCCACTCAGCCTCATATGCAATTTAAAATATTTTGGCTTCCTTCTGCGTGCGTGGGAGGTGGATGTTTTTGTGAATAAATAATAAACTTTGCGATCCCACTGTACTCCTAAAAATTTCAATTCTGTATTTCAAGCCAGTGGAAAGTGAAAGTGGAAAGTTATTTCGATGTTCTGGAACTTTAGGTAAGCACAGTTGCAATAAGCCTAGTTACCACTACACGTAGATATTACGTTTAGTTATTTTTATTTTATTTCTACTTTATGTTTTTGATGTTATCATTACATATACGAAAAAGTATATCTTAATATACATATGTCTTACTTCGTATCCAATATGTATTTTATATTCGCGTTTAAAGCTTGACAAAACATTGCACTCTCTATGTCTACTACTTCATTTATACACAAGATGAAAGTTGAATAAGATAGTAGCGATTAGTAATTCCATCTCCAATTCGAAAAAAATTGCTCTCTAGTATGTTTTTATAATATTTCTTCAAAATATCATATATTAATCATATATTAATTATTAATATATTAATATTCTACTCAAACATTTTGATACTTGAATTGAATTAAATTATTATAAGCTCAGAATTTTATAGCCTAGTAAATAAACACAACCTTTTAACATTATCAATAGGTAGGGATAGAATGCTGCCTTGTGGATTATGTAAAGTACACAGTAAAGAATTTGGGGAATATTGCGCTAAAAATATACGTAAATTTGTTACATCCTATTTTTGGTGTAAATTTATACAAATAGAAAAGTGTAATCAGCTTAAAATTACCTCAGTGCAGAGTTTAAAGTTTGATGAAGTGCGATATTTTTCGCTATTAAAATGAAGAAACAAAACGATTTCGATTTTACAATTTTTTATGTGAAGAACAAAGAAGATCGTTTGTGGCACAAAGGTACTGCAAAGAGATTTCCAGTTACATGAGTCTTTCTCTAGCAGATTAAAGAGAGACGGATATGACACTTTATCTGCGGTAACACTGTACAACAAATATGGGTAGGAGTAGAGTTGAAAAAGACAATGCCTGTTAAAATTAAAAATATTATTGCGACAAGACGCGAAATAACAGTATGCAGTAAATATCTCAATAATATAAACAGAAAAAAATTAATGTATAAAAATTCCAAATGTGACGAGTTTCATGGCTTCTTTGTTATCACATCCTCGCCGTAAAAGTATAACTCCAGACTTTACAAGACTTACTACAAAAATCTACCACCGAACGTGGTAGAACGCATATCTCGTGTCTTTGCTACAGACAGGAACAGTCCTTTTACCACTGGATTATTATTATGGCCGATTTTCGTAGAAAATTGTTAAAATAAGGTGAATAAAAAGATTCTCACAACCCCATGTCAGGGTATTGTCTAGGTAAGTTGAAGTGATGACATAACAATGAAAACAGTTATTTTAAAAGGCGTTTCGCTTTGACGCAATTTATATTGTCTCTAAATAGAAAAACATTCATTCTTAAATAAAAATTGCTAATGAGAAATTACATAAAAATCTACGTATTGCTTAGAATATGATTTGCTCTTATACACTAGTTGACAGAAAATTATGTAACTTTCGATTTATTTTTTACACGATTTGTCAAGAGAAATGCTATGATAATAGCACCTTTTGTATATTATAGAGCCGGTTGTCGCGCGATTTGTGTCGGCATTATATTTGTATCCATTCATTTTATGCTAAAATGTATTATTAGGCTTAGCAAGACCTATCAGATGTATGTACGGATAGAAATTACAGAGAAAAAAACGTTCTTGTTAAAATTACAATATAGATGTAATGTATATATGTCACACCAATTGATGTGGTGATTACGGCAGCGTTATTGTACTTCCCACTGATTAAACATTAAAACTACAAAAAAATTGTACACTTCCTTGGGGCAATTTTTACAACACCGGTTGTAAAAATCGTATAATATATAATAAATGCGTAATAAATGATCCAATCCACTCGATCATACATTGTATTCTACGTGTTTTGGTAGTATACGCAAAGGCTGAGTGCGCGCTCGCGTGTGTTGAGTTACCTTGTGTTTGTGTATATGACTGTATACACGCGGGTGTTGCCGAAAGTTGATCAAAATTAAATACATAACACACGAGTCTGTTGTGCATTAAAAATTACGTGATTCATCATTTAATAGGTAACTTTCAACTGAAGGTGGTATTGGAACAACAGTTGTGTGCCTGTTTGGACCAATAGGATATCTTCCCCCCTAGTTTATAAAGCTTTGTTTTTTACTACTTTGTGCAATAGTGAATTATATTATACGATGACATTTGTGGAAAATTTATTCAAAGGGTGACATCTTCAAGTTGTAGTTCCAGTATTAAGAAGTATATACCCATATACATTGCTGGGCGAGATAGTAGAACCGACTAAATGACTCTCAAGGAGACCAATAAGCAACACTCTTCCCTTCTCATGAAGCGAATAAATACAAGAATATTTAGTCGCTGCAAAAATTTAGTCACTTCCCCTACTTTGCCCATCACTCCGCATATACAATATCATGGTAAATTGTATGTAGTGGGTGGGGACTCTTCAACACGCTGCATTTGGTGGCATCTAGCCCCTTTTAGTTTTGAGGACTTTTGCCATTTTCAATAATTCCATGTTGTCGTTGTTCAAGTTGTCGATCTTTGTGTCCCATTGATCGTTGTAAAGTTGGGTGAGGTCTTCTTTTATGTCGTTGGTAATGCTATTCAGTAGTTTTTTCGTGTGTGGGTGGAGCGTTCTCTTATAACTCTTATGTTTTCTTCTTTTTTTTGATCTTAGCTTGAATGTGGGTAGGATGCTTCTCTTTTGTAGTTCGGTTCTTTATGGTGATGGACGCATCGAGCGCATGTTTTATGTCTTCCTCGAACTGCACGACTGCAGTGTCGATATCCCTTTTTGTGTGGAAGAGGCTTGGCCTGAGGGTGAGTTTCTGTTGCGGGTAAATTGTAGCTTACGGTACCCATCGAATGACAATATCATTAACACTGGTAAATGGTCCGAGGAAAGATCATTTATCGTTTGAAGGTCGTATGCTGTAGTGATGTTCTTCATCACAACCATGTCCAAAACATATGTTGAGTTAGTGTATGTATACGAGTGTCGTCAAGTGGCGCATCGATGGTAAGATTGTTTTCTTCGGTTATTTTCTTGAGCGTTATTCCCTTTCGGTTTTTGTGCTTTGAGTTCCAGTCTATATGTTTGCAATTAAGATCCTCTGCTAATATTGTGGCGTGGTTTGCTCGGAAGCACCGTGTTCTTCTTTTATTTCGCTATTGGGCGGGCTATATGCGGCATATAACGCGACGATGCCTCTTCGTGTGCAGCTGTTCAGACGTGGTCTCCATTTCTGTAATAGACGTCTCCAATGGGTTGTGCTTTATTTCTTCTTTAATGAGGATAGTAGTACCACCTCCGTGTTTTATCGCTCTATTGGTAGTTAGCTTTTAGGAAAGTTTCCGAGAGCATGGCGAAGTCGATATTGTTTTCAGTGAGGAAGGCTCTTAGCTCATTTTTTTCTGTTACTCCTTGCGCATTCCAGAGTATCCGATTAGTGCTGTGACTATTCATCTTTTTTTCTTCTTACTCTTTTTTTTTATTTTATTTTATTTTATTCCTATAAATAAAAAACGAATAACCACGAATAAACTAGCACTAATACTCGGACGTATGGAAGTCCGAGTATTAGTGCTAGTTTATCGTCTTGTTCTTGTTCTCTTTAGCTGTTTTATCCGTTTTGAAAGCTGATTTAATTGTCTCTTCTGTTTTCAGTGCGCTTTCTCTCTTTTTTTGTCCAGGGGTTGGTTTTAGGTTCTGGTATGTCAACGTATTTTTTTGTGATGGCAGCGTTAGGATTTTGCGGGCGCCTAATATATGTTAACAGGTGTTCCCCGTCACAGTTGGCGCACTTAGATGGCGCAGTTTTTGGTTTTTGACACAAGTGCGTAGAATGATCGTCACCGCACTTCATAGACTTATAGCTAATGTTACAGTTTGTTTGGATATGACCAAACCTCTGGCACTTATGACACGTTCTCAAAGACTCTACTTTAATTGCGACGCCACAGTAGTTCGTAAGGTTACAGTTATTTAATCCCGATTCCTTTTATGAGCACTAATGGTGTTGGCAGACCGTTCTCTCCTTTCATGCGGGAATTTTTTTCGGTTAGGTAATCCTGCTGGAGCAAATCATCTTTAATTTCATCGTCGATGATATCTTGCGTTAGCGTAGCACGACTTTGAGTTTCTTTTCGCTTCTGAGTTGAAACGTGTAGAATTGTGTATTCTCTTCCTTAAGAAGTTTGCTCAATTTCCTATAATACTTCTTCACTTGGATGCCAGTTTGGATAAGTTTGCATTTTATAGCAGTTATGTTTCTTTGCTTCTTTATATTTGTAGTTCTAGTCACTTTAGCAGTACTTTTATGACTATGGGGAGCAATCTTCTGTTGGGCTTCTACTTTGTGTGTCGGTTCGGTGGGTTTTCTGCTTGTTTTCGCGGTTTCCGTGGGTTGATCTAAATTGTTTTTTTCGCGGGGCTCCTCGTCAGTATCGGAATTCATCTCTTTAATGTCGTCTGCCTCATCGTTGGCAAGAGCTTCAAATCTGTTGTGGGTTTCCGGTGTTCTGGTTTATGCGTCTTTTCTTGTGTTTTTTTTTTGTTGTGGTAGAGTTTCCTCGTTGTTTGTGTTCTTCAATGGTTCCCTATTTTTTATGGTAAATGTCCATTATCTTGTGGATTAGCTCCCGCAGAGACAGCTCATCCATATCAGCGAGGGTGCGGCCTTGAGGGCCTGGATCTTAGAGGTTGAGATCGACGTCATCGAATCTTGTAAAGGTCTGATGGTCATACACAGCTGGGAATTCTAGTGTGTACAATGTCGCTTGGTTGAAGTGGATATTATGATCGTGGTTGCTCAGAGTCCGGTTTTTATAGGGTCGGGTAGGTGCTTCTTGATCTTTTCGACGATTTTCCTCGGCAGAGCTTTCGCCTCTGGAGACTTTGGCTTAAGCTCCAACATTTTCAGTGCCCTCTTGGATCTGACACGTGGTGTAGACTTTCTCCTCTAGGTCGTTCACGGTCTCAGTACTGGGATTTGCTGTTATCGTTTCCGATATCAGCTTTCTGTATAGACTACAGTTGTTTCCTATTCACTGTACTCGGCAAGGGAGTCGCTAGTGGTAGGTACGTCTCGGTGATCACTGGGTAGTGATCTGAGCATAGTTGCTAACCGTGGTTGCGAGGGCTCTTTGGATTCTAGTCCATCTTCTTCCAGTACCATTTCCACGCCGAAATCTTGGTGGAGTTCTCATCTTCTGTTTGGTGTGAGCGTTGGAATCTTCTTCCTGGACTCCTTACTCCGGCGTTCTACCTAAAAAATAATAGAAACGGATTAGTGGATTTTGACTAGACGAGTTCAGCGATACTATAGCCTGCTCAGGTAGTCGAAGGTCGTCTTGTAGGTGGTTCTGAATGGTAACGCTCTGGATGGGAGGGCTATCGCCTCCTTTTGTCTTCTCGAAGAAGGCTTTGTTGACCCTGGTAAGGAACTCTGTGAGCTTCTCGGTTTCGCTCAGGTGTGTCAGTGTTCCGATCTTGATGTTACTGGAGACCCGTAACACCGTTCGGATGCATCGGTTTTCTACACGGAAGAGGGATAGGAAGTGTGAGGGTGCCGCCGTGATCCAACAAGGACTGGCGTAGGTGAGGATTGGACGAATGTACACCTTGTACAGCATTACGCCGGTTTTGATGTTTAGTCGAGAGTTGGATACGACGGGTACAACCGTCTAGCCTCACCTAATGCCCTGTTTCGAACTTGTTCGAGGTGCTCAGCGAAGGTTAGCCTGCTGTCCAGAATGACACCGAGATACTCGATACTGCCGTTCCACACGATCTCCGTCGAAGTGACTTTGATTTTTGGGAGCTGCCCGTGCTGTTTCCAATAAAACGCAATAGCTTGTGTCTTCCTGGGGTTGATCGTTAGTCCATGGTCATCGAAGAACTCCGAGATCTTGGTCAACTGCACTTGCGCAAGTTTTACCGCCAACTCAGCGCTCCGGGATGTAGCTAGGATCGCGGTATCATCCGCATAGACCGCGTTTAGCACACGAGAGTCATTAGTACTTGGAATGTCTCTGATGTACATAGTGGACAGCACCGGCCCTAATGCCGATCCTTGGGCAACACCATTGCCCTCTCTGAAGATTCCAACCCGTTCACGTTGGTTTGAAATCTCCTGTCCTTAAGGTAGGATCTGATGATCTTTAGGATTCTAGGCAGAAGTTAGCCTTCTTCATCTTCATTAGAAAACTTTCGTGGCGGATCTTGTTGAACGCCTTCTCCAGGTCCAGGGAAAAGGGAAATTGATAACTGACAGTTATCGACTTCAACTTCAGTTTCAAAGCTGGATGATCCTGGCTGATTTCCACCTGGTCGGATAGCTCGTCAGACGAAGCACGGCGTTAAAGATCTGCGTCAAGTTCATTAGCAACTTGAGCGGCAGGTTCTTCAACGCTCCGACCGGAATTTCATCCTCCCCCGGGGCTTTACCGCCTGGCATCCGCTTGATTACCTGCAGGACCTCCTTTGGCGAAACAACACTGGGAGGACCGGTATGGGCTTCCTGTGTCGCTTCAGAATCCTCGGGATTTTTGCAGCTTGTACGCCTCGATGTCTCTTTGAATCTCCCTGCTAACTCGGCGGTGCGCCTCCTTAAACGGTTCGACAACCTAGTTCGCTGGAGTTCCTTCCGGATTCGATTACGCTGCGATTACTATATCAGCACCAGAGAAGTTGATAAAATTATTACCAATTTTAAATGAATTTGGGTAAGCGTCCAGAGTTGGAACAAAAGCGGTGTCCGACGTCTTGTTACTTACATCGTAGAATAGGTTCTTGGTAGGATGTGAAATTTGTAGAGATACTCATGAAGTGGACTGACATCCGGCAACTCAGAAACAGACGGCGTTTTTTGCGGTGAAAGGAAAGACTGAACATTTGATAATGCTTCTAGTTTTGTTGTCATTTCTAATAACGGCTCCTTGATAAATTGTACACCTTGTTTGAGCGTAGAGTCAAGCTCCTCAAGAGGTTCGATAATAGGTTTAAATGCTTTCGTAACAACTGGTCAGCGTCCGCCCGATCCAGTTTTAGTTGCATATGTTTCTTCCGAATCCCTCTACTCGCGTCCAATATTTTCAATTATAATGTGTGGTCTTCTTTCTTCATTTTATCCATTATTACGAGTGTTAAGATTAACGGCTACTCAATATATCTGATCGGATACCTGTTATGTCTGATCGGCTACGTGATAGATTGTGATCGGCTATCTGATCGCCAACCCAATTATGAATAAATGAATTTAACTAGTGTTGAGCGATTTATACACCACGCAACATTTGCTTAGACATGAAATGAACAGCACGAAAGAAGGCTTCAGTCCGCGATAACAGCAATTTGCCATCACTGAAAAGAAGAACAAGTTTTATTATGATGATAAGATAACGATTCCTGTTAGGCAGTTCTGACGTCAAAATCACCATATGTTTTCTTATGTAGATTCAAATTTACATTTTATCCTCACCACTCGGGTATTACCATACGTGACGTGAAGCGTCATAAACCCCGCCGTTCGGCACGAAATTTGAAAGACCAAGCTTATAGGTATCAGGTATGTAGATACCAAAACGGCACTATGAGTGTGTAAGCCTTTAACACAAAGAACAATCCAAGGGCAACTGTAAATGCTTCCAAATTTGCTCGAAGCAATTTACAGAAATCTGAACGGAGCAATCTGAACTCAGAGGATATTTCATATCACTTTATTCTAACTAACAGTATAGTAGCTATGCCGGTTCCGGCTCAAAATCGCATTTATTTTTTTATAAAGGTCAACATTTGCTTTTTATCTCCACTCCTACTTCGGGGGTGTCTCGTGACATGCGAATCATAAGTTTAGCTTGATGCGAATTTTCAGGTAGCGGGTACTTCCAGATGTTTTACATCTTGTAGTGCCCTGATCAGTTGTTGCGAAAAGCATTTAAACCTATTATCGAACCTCTCCAGGAGCTTGACTCTACGCTCAAACAAGGTGTACAATCTATCAAGTGGCCGCTTTTGGAAATGACTACAAAACTTGAACCATCATCAAATGTTCAGTCTTTCTTTTCACCGCAAAAAACGCCGTCTGAGTTGCTGGATGTAAGTCCACTTCATGTGTATCTTTACAAATTTCACATCCTACCAAGAACCTATATACGAGATCTATTCTACGATGTAAGTAACAAGACGTCGGACACCGCTTTTGTTCCAACTCTGGATGCTTACCCAAATTCATTTAAAATTGATAATAGCTTTATCAACTTATCTGGTGCTGATATGGTAATCGACAATAAAGTTTAAAAGATGCTCCAGGTGTGTATGAATATAATGAAACCGTTATTAGAACGAGAATCTAGTCATGGTTATGTAATCTCATCGGAGGCTACAAAACAGTTGAGAGGTAGCAAAAGTTACAAGTATCGAAATATAATTAAGCCATTAATGGAGAAACAACCTTCAGCAGAGGGTCACATGGTATTTTCTAATCCACCTTATCAATACGTGTATTGGGATAACGTGAATGAGCTAGTTGACCGACTTCGTCTACTGGTGGCATCGCAAACTGCAGGAAATAATAGTCATGAAAACGAAATCGTGTCTATATTGGAAGAACTGAGAGAAGCAAGTGTTACAGAGTAAATACAGCTAGATTGCTATAACTGTTCTTGGTTTTTCTTTATATGTATCGGAATTGATATACTTAAAAATAGTTTTATTTTTAAGTATATCAATTCCCATACATATAAAGAAATGTATGATCATAAAGGTCTTTCTTATTCTACTCCAAGTTTTATTAATTATTTCACATGAATTTGTTACATCCTGTCGAGTTTCTTATATATGTGGAGACGGACCATCTACCTGATCATCCACTGTGGAGTAATGGATGTACAATAATTTATCTTTGTTGAATAACGAGGATTAAACAAGTTCAGACGTGTATTATTTGCAATAACTTAAGATATTTTGACCACCTTAAAATCGTGAAACGTAGTATACAGTATGTAGTTATCCTAATTTAGTTGTTCGTCACTAACAATAAAGATACAACGAAGTAGTGTTTACGTACAGGAAACTTATTCTTGCGGTTACTACTCTTCTGCATCTGTCAAAGTTCAAAATAAACACATGATTGTAGTTCGATATGAAACAATGGAAAATTACTATTTACCATCATAAATTTTAAAAACGATCTTTAATTAAATAAAACAATATATTACCACAAATATAGACATTTTATTCCTAAATTAGAGCACGTATAAACGCTTAACATTTACATATGTTACCTAATCAAATATTTTGGATAAAACCGCCAATCAAACCGCGAAATGAAACCACCGCGAATCAAACCGCGAAATGAAACCGTGGGGTCCATCTCCCACAGGCCAATGTTCTTTTGTAATCAGCCGCGAACTATGGCGTGAACTTAGCCGCGAATCAAACCGCGGACACAATCTTTAACATGAAGTTAGGGACACAGATGACCTTTAAAGTGCGCCTGAACTGTTGTTGGCTACCTACTAATCGTAATTTGCGATATTCTTAACCACTTACCTTTAACCACCTTAACCACTACATTTAAATCTCATTTCATATGTAAATTGTTTAACTGTAACATCAAATTGATTCCTCTTTAAGTTTATACTATTATCAAAATATTCGTAAATACCTGTTTATACATTAAATTCTCATTATTCATATGATTTCGTCTGGTAATGAATGTATATACATATATCTCATTATACATATGTTTAATTGTTTCTGTAACGTCTAATTGATTTCACAATAAATCTATACTGTTAAAAAATAAGTTTGTATGTATTTTACTCTAATAAATTATTAATTTATTAAGTGATAGATGTGTAGCTTGCGCCGCCTATGGTTTCTTGCAATTTTATGTAAAATCAAATACAAAGCTTCCCACTATTTCTAATGCTGCGCGGACTTACCCCCACCGCTCGCCATCTGATTTGATGTTTACAATTATATAAAATACTTGTATGTAGAACTGTACAAAAAGATTCATATTATATTGTAGTTAGTAAAGAAAACATATATGTGAGTTTTAAGTATCCTGGGTGGTGATGTCACGAACTACCTGTAGGGAAGTACATGCAGTGTAGCAAAGGAGACATGTAACAGGAAATAAGGAGTCAGAAAACAAAAGTGACAAGAAGATAACCTGATTTGCCTGTGGGGAGGAACAGCATAAATTTAAAGACTGTAAGTACAAAAAGTATAAATGCAAGTTGTGTAACAAGGTAGGCCATATAACGAAGGTTTGTATGAAAAAATCGGACATAAGTGATAAGGAAGATTTAAATAAACTAGTTGATGAATATAAAGAAGTATTTGAAAATAGGTTAGGGAAGTATAATTTTAAGAAGATTGAGTTAGAAACTAAAAGCAATATTAAACCGGTATTTTTAAAGCCTAAACGTGTACCGTTTGCTTTAAAAGAAAAGGTAGAAATGGAGCTAGATTCATTAGAGAAATTGCGAGTAATTACTAAAGTACAAAATAGGGAATTTGGAACACCTTCGGAACCCGTTTTCAAGCCAAATGGTAAATGGATTATAGTTTCCATAAACAAATATTTGGAAGATTTTAATTACCCCTGCCTACTATTGCAACATTATTTGCAGCATTGCAAGGAGGCCAAGAATTTACAAAGTTATATTTTTTGATAGCATACAATCAACTGGAGGTAACGGAAGAAACACGAAAGTTACTAGCGTGGAGTACCCATAAAGGAGAGTACTTAGTAAATAGATTACTGTACGGTACAAAACCAGCGTGTCAAATATTTCAGAATATAGTCGAAAATTGCTTACAGAGCATTGAAGATGTGGTAAATTTTATCGATGACATAGTAGTCACGGGAAAAGATAGAAAGGAGCATGTCAAAAATTTGATGCTGGTGTTTAAAAGATTAAAAGAAGCAGGGTTTGTATTAAACTTCGAAAAATGCAATTTCTTTGCCAAGGAAATTAAATATTTAGGATTCATAATAAATGCTGAAGGAATAAGTAAAGATACGGATAAAATAGCCGGGGTTTTAATTCACCTCGTCCCAAGGTCTTGAGTCAAGTCCGAGTATTTATCGGAATGATAAATTACCATGGGAATCTTATGAATAAGTTGGCCGAGTTATTAGCACCGTTATATAACTTATTACAAAAGAATGTAAAATTTGATTGGTCGAGCGAGTGCAAAGAGTCTTTTAAAAAAGCAAAGGAAGTAGTAGCTTCGCACAAGGTATTGATATATTATAATCCAGAATTACCATTAAAGCTGACGTACGATAGCAGATCTATGGGAATAGGTTGCGCATTCATGTAGCAAGAATTACCAGATGGATCAGAAAGACCCATAGCTTTCGCATCGCGAGCACTCTCGAAGGCGGAAAAGGGTTACTCACTGATTTATAAGGAAGCTCTGGCAATATATTGGGGGGTAAAAAATTTTTATCAGTACCTAATGGGACGAAAATGGATACTGATATCCGACCATAAGCCTTTATTAGCTTTGTTTGGTAAAAAAAAAGTATACTGAAAATGGCTGCGGGGAGGCTACAAAGGTGGGCTTTATTTCTTTCTGGTTTTGACTATGTTTTTAAACACGTCGCATTAAAGCAAAATGCTGGTCCTGACGGATTGTCGTGATTGCCGTTGGAGGTAGAAGAGAGTAGTAAAGCGGAAAACGTTGAATATGTTCAATTTGTGCAAGAAGGAATACCATTGGAATGGCACAAAATCAAAGTCGAGACTAGAAGAGATGTAGAGATGAGTAAAATTTACCGATACATTCAACAAGGTTGGCCTACGAAAGTGGAATCTCATTTAAAACCTTATGCTATCAGACGAAATGAACGTAGTTTGGAAGGCGGCACCATTATGTGGGACTATCGTGTAGTGATACCAAGAAAGTTTAGAGAAATATTGTTAAAAGAGCTACATTACAGTCATCTAGCAATAACGAAAATGAAAACGCTAGCTCGAAATTATTTTTGGTGGCCTTCATTAGATGTAGAAATCGATACATTTGTAAAAAAATGTGATGCTTCTATGAGAGGCAGGAGCCTGAAAAAGCTAAATTAATATTGTGGAAGGATACATCTAGAGTTTCTGAATGAGTGCACATATATTTCTTAGGTCCATTTAAAGGCAAAATGTACCTAGTGCTTATTGATGCTTTCAGCAGATGGCCGGAAGTATTTGAAATGAGCTCCACTACAGCGGACTTAACTATCGAGAGACTAAGGGAAACCCTTGCAAGGTTCGGAATACCGAGATACTTGTCTCTGATAATGGCACACAATTCAGCAAAATTTTCAGAATTTTGTAAACAAAAATGGTATACAGCATGTTACGTCTCCATCATTTAATCCTTCTACAAATGGATTAGCTGAAAATGTTTTAAAAACGTAATTCAAAAAGCTCTTAACGACCACAGTAATACAGAAACAACGTTACCATCAATAATTAACAGATATTTACTGGGATATAGGACAACTGTTCATAGTACGACCGGAGAAACACCTGCAAATCTTATGTTTAAGAGACAAATTTGGACAAGATCTATTACGAAGTGATACAAAAGAAAAAGTCCAGAATAGGCAGAAGAATAATTTTAAAGGGAACGGACAACTAAAATTAGGAAAAATAGATATAATTTTTGGAAGAGACTATCGAAATTTAAATAAAAAAGCTTGGGAGAAAGGTGTAATAAAGGAAGTAATAGGGAATCAAAATTATATAATTAGGACTCTGAAAGTAAACTTACCTTGCCGAAGACACTTAAACCCATTGTTAGAGGGAGTACTACATGACGAAGACAAAGAACAAGAAGAGGGAAGAAAGGAAGATGTGTACGTTTAAGAAGCAGAGCATTATGAATATGCGACAGTATCTACTAAAGCTGGAAATTAAGAAGAGGAGAATATAAGAAGACAACAAAATGACATACCGGAAGTTGGACAGGAAAGTAAAATAGAAGAGAGGAACGATTACAAAAACCGGAACATCTTAGGCAAACAGTAAAAAAAGAAAAACAGGAATTGGAAAAACCGGGTACTACGAAAGTAACTCCAGCAAGTCCTAAAAGCGAGGAACCAAAACGAACTATTAAACCACCAATTAAATTGAACCTTTAAATTATATTTATACATTTAAAATACTTAACGGGGGGGTTGTAGTATACCGATAGATGTCGCTAGTTAGGTTAGTAATACAAAATACTTGTGTGTAGAACTGTACAGAAAAACGTACGTTAAAAATTCATATTATGTTGTAGTTAGTAAAGAAAACGTGTATGTGAGTTTTAAGATAAAGACATATACACATTTGTTGTATAGTTGTCATTCGTAGTAATAAAGGATATTACATTTATAACAATTGTTTGATTACGTTGGCAATTATTTTAATTCCATTGTCACCTATGATAGCTTTTACACATTTAGAATATATTACGAAATAGATACCGAAACCAATGATTTTTGTTGTACATACATATCGTACACACGTTTATTGAAAAATATCTGTCATTCGTGATATGTAAAATAAAAATACTAATTGGTAAATCAATTGTTGTGTGTGGTAACATTAATTTATTTAACTGTATTTAACAAAATAATTCAAATTTTTAAAACAATAAGAGAAGTAAGTAAAACATTCTAAAGAAGGGAAACATAATTATAAATTTGATAGGTTTTTCGTGTTTAGTGGCAGCCAATGGGGGAAGATCAAAAAAAAGAGACGTCTAACGTTTCGACAACATTTGTGTCATCTTCCCCAGAAACTATAATTCACAATTAACAATAATATTATTAAACAGAACACATCAGAAAACGCCTAGAAACAATAACCAAAAAATAATGCTAAGGTAGCTTAGCTTCCTCATGGTATTGATGGAATAATTCACGGCAAACGCAATAAAAGGAGAGAGAGAAAAATACACTAACACACGGACATGTTTCTGCCTACTCGGCGTCATCAGCGTTTCTAGGCATTTTCTGATGTGTTCTGTTTATATACATCATGGTAAGCCTGTCGGAATATTCACATGTGTGGTTTCTCAAAGCGCTACCAGCGTCGCCATCTCGTGTTTGGCAGTCATGTGAACTGCTCGAGGGATGGTTTGGGGAACAGTACCCGGTTTATGTCGCAGCTTCCTGAACGGCAGGCATGCGTTTCTTTGGCACTAGAGGGCGCCAAGAAATGTCGAGTTTGTCGTTTTGAAAGTTGTGGTATTAACTGCGAGGCAACAGCGATAGAAGGTAGAGATATGAAAAGTACTCTCGAAACCACGCTGATGACGCCGGGTAGGCAGAAACATGTCCGTGTGTTAGTGTATTTTTCTCTCTCTCCTTTTATTACGTTTGCCGTGAATTATTGCATCAATACCATGAGGAAACTAAGCTATCTTAGCATTATTTTTTGGTTATTGTTTCTAGACATTTTCTGATGTGTTCTGTTTGTATACATCATGGTAAGCCTGTCGGAATATTCACATGTGCGGTTTCCCAAAGCGCTACCAGCGTCGCCATCTCGTGTTTGGCAGTCATGTGAACTGCTCGAGGGATGGTTTGGGGAACAGTACCCGGTTTATGTCGCTGCTGAACGGCAGGCATGCGTTTCTTTGGCACTAGAGGGCGCCAAGAAATGTCGCGTTTGTCGTTTTGAAAGTTGTGGTATTAACTGCGAGGCAACAGCGATAGAAGGTAGAGATATGAAAAGTACTCTCGAAACCACGCTGATGACGCCTGGTAGGCAGAAACATGTCCGTGTGTTAGTGTATTTTTCTCTCTCTCCTTTTATTGCGTTTGCCGTGAATTAATCCATCAATACCATGAGGAAGCTAAGCTATCTTAGGATTATTTTTTGGTTGATGTTTGACAGATTAACAACTATTGTGATTACGTTGGTTGGCAACGAGGATAAATCTTATGTAACAAGAAAGAATTTGATTGACACTTTTGTTTAGCCAACAGGGAACAAGAACAGCTATCAAAATCTTTACTGCTGCATACGGTGACATTTTTTTCTTCTAAAGTTAAAAATGAAATGGTGATATCTTTGTATGCGCTTTTTTATTGCATTTCCAAAAACGTCAAAATATTCTACTCCATTTACTTTAGGACCCTGCTGCATGCAAAATGAATTAGGATTTATTACGAAATCGTTAGAATCTGTAGGGCAGAAGGTCTTCAACGAAAAAGTTGTACGTATAACTTGAGACGGCGTCCATGTAGGACAAGTTGTTTATCGTTACATATTATTTCGCCTAACATTGTAGCATTACAGACTCCAGGAAGCCGCAAGTTAGACAAAATACACATGGAAAACCTGTTGGTATCACTTGAACACATCGCCTAAGGTGGTCGCTAACTCTCTTCAATATCTGAGGCCTCTACTGCCTCATTCTCATAGAAGGGGAGTTGAATCTCTTTTTACCGCTATCAGTGACAACACCTGCACGTTAAACAAGTCGCCTAGGTCCACTGCTCAACCCCTTCCCACTGTTGACTATATCAAGCAGCAACATGAAGCATACTCCAGCCCAAAATTTTCATCTAAAAATCTATTTCATTTAATTTATTTTAAGAATCTACTTTTGTTTTTGAACGGTCTTTCTTATAATTTTTACAAATAAAATTAATTGCTATTGCTTACTAATTTCATTTGAAAAGGCTCTACGGAATTGCTATTCCAAGGTATATCGTTAATGCACGCTGAGCTCACAATCACCATAAGTCAGCATTTTCAGACGTTTCACAATTGACAATTTATTTTCCGCAAGTAAACATGTAAGACCAAGGATTTATGTTGTTATTTTAAATACCCTACATTTATAAGGTCTTCGTCTATAAATAAAATAACCTACTACAGATTTTATATGTCTATTTATGGCAGATTTCGTGATATTTATGTTTTTGTGCTCAATCACCTAAATGCAGATATATCTATTTTCATAAAGGAACGGAATGGACATATATTCTAATTTAAATCTTGCTGCGAATAGATTGCATACTTGGTTTTACCTACATATGGTATTAAGACGGCTCAGGCTCAGGGTAGCTCAACTATATGGAGGATACAGTGTCGAACACCAAATACAACTATCCACCGTATAGAAAATTTGTATCTCTAACATTTTTGTATAATGATTAATATCTGTAGCATTGAAAGTAAATGAGATATTTACAGTTAAACTCGACTCCCAACATTTGGATATTGATAGTAGATTATCCTTACATTGATTACCCATGTACACAAAAACACAAAAAGTCAGGTACCTTGTACATTAAAAGTTGTTCGCTTCTTATAATCATTTCAATAATTTTGTTGTTCCGATATGTGTCAGTGTATACACAGTAATTTAACATTTATTTTCGAGTTTGCACATTATTTTGTTAGAAAATACCCCACACGTATTTAAATTTAAAACATACAAATATGGAGTTTCTTTATGGTTTCTGTAATGGCAATGCTATACCTGCTCAACGGTTTCCACACTGGCGAAATTCCAATAAAAACTCTTGTTCTTTAATCTACAAAAACTTTTAATGTGCAACTAAGGGCCAATGTAAAAAAGTGTCTTTCATGGTAATGTATAGTATGTAACCAGTAGCGTAATTATTAATAATTATTACAAATTATTGTTATTATTCCGTATTGTATTAGTATAATATCTGAAATCAAAAACTTATCTAAATGTTTTTTCTTTTTATTGTCTTTTTTTCGCTGTACGTTGTCTTTTTCAAATTGTTTAAAGTGCGTTTTTTACATTTATTATGCCTTTTTTCATATTTAGTGTCTAAAAATCCCGACTCTAGTAATAAGTTACATTGCATTCCATTTAAAATAACAAAGTTCAATTATCAGTCAGCTTGTGTATAGGGAAATATTTTAGAAAAATAGTTTATTATGTGCATTATGTTATTTACACGGTAGGCACAATTTTACAATTTCAGAAGGTTGGGACACCTGTATATTGTAATGAGTGTGTTGATATCTTCTCAGGAGAAATTTTAAACATTAGATTAAATTATGGGGATCTCACAAAAATGTGCGATTACTATCAACATTACAACAAGGACAAAATGTTAAATCCAAACGTGTATAAACATTTATTACATCAACGAAATAATGGTATCCCTTTTACAAAATTTTGATTTTTAAACCTACCACTAGCTAAATTTTAAAATTATTGTATTATGTTTTCAAATTGTAAATTTTCATTTACAATAGCCTTCTAGGTCTGTCGAAAGAGATCCGTTCTAAACTCCAATCGTAGGGATACTCCAAAATCTCTTTTAAATTTGTAATTTTTCTTAATAGTTGATAATTTTGAAATATAGAAGTTCTAAAGATACTTGTGCTTTATAGATGAATACTAATTCGAGCTTATTTGAAAGACATTTTCAATTTTAAATTACATTTCACATTTGTTTTTTTTTCTTATTGCCAAAAATTTTTAGTTTTCATTATCTTCGCTTCTTTCTTCAATTAAATAGGGTAACTTCCATAACGTCCCTAACTCGAACAACAAAATAGCTTACGTTTTCAGGAAGACATAGATCACTTTTGGAGTGCGGTAGTAGTGTTATGGTTTGGTATGTGAATATAAAGATTACCACAAACACTCAATACGTTTAATGACCGGTAATAAATGTTAATTTACTGGATATTTATTGTTAACTGGACTTATCTTTAACGGCAAAAGCATTCTCACAATATTGTGCAGGATGGAGATATAAAAATAGGCTAAAAAAGTTCTCATGAGAATGGCCACCAAGAATGCTTTGTCTTGTAAACTTGCAGCTGTATAGAACAAAGTTAAAGTAGTACAATAGTAAACTTAGAGAACACGAGACTTTCCCAAAATAAATATTTGGGCACATAAAAAGTCACAACAATATACTTAGATGCATTACACTTCAGCACTACGTACAGAAGCATAATAATTACACAGGAGAATATTATTAATTCAGGTATCATTTTGTTTGCATATTCTATTAATATATTGTGGTGGCTGTTTGCCTTACCTTTGCGATTCTTTATAACGTTTTTCTTGTTTTATTATTTCCATTTAGTCTATTTTTGAGTTGATCCATTCCACGAAGGTTGCCCATATAGTGGCACCGGTTGAAATTACTTAATAGTTGTCGGGATTAACTTTTTAAGTTAAGTTTAGTAATGTTAAAAAATAAAAATTTTAATTAAATTCACTTAAAAGACGTTATATAAGCACACTGTAGGAGAAATTAGATGTACTATTATTTCAGCGGAAGCTGTGTAAAATGAGGAGTGGAATAAACAACGACAAAGGCATAAAAGTAGGTAGTATAATTGAATTGGGGCGTGTTGATGCGAGATACGATTGGTTTCACATCGCATCCCTTCGATAAAGGATTTACAGGACCCAAGACATATTACTCGGAAATTATTTCTGACATCAAATATTCTAATATTACAAGCAATGATGATATTCGCACAGTGACAACTTAATACACTTGGAAAACTTAAATATTTCCTTTATTATCCAATGCAAAATATTCATTATTGATTCCCTTAAAAAGCAACAAAGGAACTGTTACCGATTCGTAGAAGTTTGGCAGCTTTCGCAATTATTAGAATTCTATTAGACAGTTGGCTGCAGTATTAAGCATCATCACACCTCTAACATTTTTCACCTTTTTATTTAACTCATCTTAAAATCCTCACAAACTTGTTTTGATAGTAGTACAAGGCTATTCTAAAAATAAATGTGCATAAGTGCTTCGTCAACAGTAGTATAAGACATTTTAAACTGATAATTTGCTGACTGGTAAAACTTTTCACTCAATAATTTATAAGGATGTACATATTTTTCTTCTACTACAGAGCTTCCTACAGGTATTTCTTAATTTTGTTTCTGCTCATTGAAGTTTTTTAGTGAAATGGTGTAATTCCGTTCTTGAAAGTCTCGAAGCTGCACCCGATTAAAAAGCAAAACGTTATTCCTTCAATTCCTATGTAGCAATAATGTTGCTGTTTGAGGATCTAAATAAGTTTAGTAATTGATACCTGTGGCATTTGTAATGAAATAGTTTTCCATATTATTGAAATTTCGACGTTTGTTATCGAGTTATTTGTTTTCCGGTCCTACTTTGTTGATCAATTCAGATCCACAGCTTAGTATCCGAATTAAGTCAAACAACTAGCTACTTTTCACTTCCATAATGACATGTTATAACGCTCTAATTTGCGTGTGTGTTTTTACTCCTACTCACAAACTCGGAAGTTCGTGTATCTGTTCTGGTAAATTTTGGTTTTTTGAAAATACGGAAAATTAAGGTTAATTAATTTTAGCAATTAGTAACTTGTCTACAAATAAAGTAATTTATCCCTGCCTTTTACTACCTTTGACAAAGTTTATGATAGCGAGAAGATATCTGTGCGGTTGGTATTTGCTTATTCTTTGCAGTTGCGTCTCTCATAAATAGATGACGCCAGTACTTAATATGCTTACAGGTTACGGTATGTTCTAACTGTCATATGTTTATTACCTCATGGAATTTTAAATTAACTTTGCTGATTATTAAATTAAAGTGAGTAGTGTATCGTGATGCTTGTGCGTTCATTAACAAGTCAAGTTTTGGGTAGCAATTACGTCCATGTTTCATCGGAAATAAAAGAGGTAAGTACACTTAAAAAAAATAATTTTTTTATTTACAAAAGAAAATAAACAAATAACTTCAGAGTAATAAAATCAAACAGAATTCAAACTTTAAAGTCGGTGACAATCTTATGTACAAAACAAGTAAGGAACTTCGATCAATGAAATCAAACGGAATTCGGAAAATAAGTTCGGATACACTTTTACGTACAAAAGATATAATTAGAAACAGTATTTTAATATTCAATGTGTTAAAAAATAATAAAAATCGGTTATCAATCTAAGCAGTAAACGGAAAATTCGGCAAAGTACCGATTGATAATCACGGTGAACAAACGTACGGTCTTTAACGTGAATTAAATAAGATTTGATTTAACTTTGCAAAGAAAAGAATAACACGGTTACGGACAGGGCTCCGTCTAGGCCAGCGTCTAGCACCGACAGCGATACGGAGGGTGTTCCGCCTAGGCCAGTGTCTAGCACCGACAGCGATACGAAGATTGTTCCACCTAGGCCAGCGTCTAGCGCCGACAGCGTTACGGAGGGTGTTCCGCCTAGGCCAGCGTCTAGCACCGACAGCGATACGGAGGGAGGGTTCCGCCTAGGCCGGTGTCTCGCACCGACAGCGATACGGAGAGGGTTCCGCCTAGGCCAGCGTCTAGCGCCGACAACGGTACGGAGAGGGCAGGAGTAGACTCCCATCGAATAGGATTTTCGAGCGGTTTATATACCATTCCGGGCAATGACGCGGAGACTTCTTTTGGATGACGTACGGTGCAAAAAATACAAGTCGAGAATATGAATTGAAAGATTATGCACGTACGCACCTTCATCTAGAAGAAGTACATAGGGTCGTCCAAAAGTTTGTTCACGTGAAAATAAATATATTTAATTAACGGCGTGCTTTGTTATGTGTAAAAAGTGTTAAACAGATTTCTTAACCGATTTCCGATTAGAATACACTGACACTATTATTGTGATTATAGTGATAAACGTGAATATCAACATTTTACCGTACAATAATTTTGTTTGTAAAAGACATGCTAACAGCAAACAGCACCTGTTAAATTCGAAACGTGATATACCATATTATAAATTAGTAAATGACTTTGTTTTTACATTACGGAATGCAGACAGTAGAAACTATAATAAACACTTTTGGGAAGTTCAATATATCGGTAACCCAACTTGTAATGTTAGCTACAGATGGGCATTTAAACATGGTTCAAGCTGGAAGACAGTTGAGGATGAGAACCTGTTTGCTCCATGCATGTTATCTTGTAGCTGATGCTTGTTCGGGCATTACTCGACCACCATAGCCGGTGTTGACGAGATGGGAAATGTGGCTTAAAGCTGTTTTATATTATGCGAAATTTTTGCACATTATTATACCTGCATCTTAAATTTAAATCCGCAAGAAGTTCAAGCAATTTCAGTACGCCAGCGACTGGTTTCAGATACCGAAATCCATACTGAAATAAAGCAAATTAGAGAACACAAGCTTTCATTACATGAAGCGCTAAATATAGTAGGTGTCCTCAAAGCCTCGTTGGGAAATCTAACAGATAATATAGGATGGTTAACAACTGATAAATTATGTGCAGTTATAAATAAGAATTCCGATTTTGAAACTACAGTGCGTATAGATAAGAGTTCATGTGAAAATCAAGAGTGCGAATGTAACGTGAACGACCTTTTTACATACGCGAATATCACACGGTTAGACGCAGAATGCTGATTTTCCAAATATAGCATTATATTTTCGCCTCGCCGTAGGAGTACGACTGAGTCATCAATGCAAACCATGCTAATGATACAATACTACAGCGAATTTTTGCGTCAGTCTACATCAACAACATAATTAAACTAAAATAGTAAGCAATTACATCAATTACTTTTAATATTGATAATAACTGAGCCGCGTACACTACTGCGAAAGCACTCGTTTTTGCAAGCTTAGTTGTAGGTCAACTTTAATAGACTGTCGCTTTCACATCCACGCTTGGACTCTTATCTCGCATATGTAATATAATGTAGTTGTCTGAATCAGTAGAAGGTCTCCTGTAACGTTTATAATAAGGTTTTGTTTTTTGTAAGTCCTTCTCACGAATCTTGAACAAAACTAGCGCAGTCAGCAGAATAAAACAAATTTTGAAAAATTCGGGTCGACAGTGTCACGCAAAATCACACAAAAATCGGCGAAAGTGGATTGAGCTTTTTCCAAGGCGAATCGGCTAAAGAGAAAACTTGAAGGAAATACAGTCCAAAAGGAAGGAAGACATGAATCGTTGAATCCTAGAACAACGAGGACGAGGGAAAGCGTCGCCTCGTCCCCGAGGAAACTTCGACGGAGTCACGGCTAACTTTTACTATAAAAACTCCCAGGAAAACTGATTGGTGTTCTTATGAAAGACACATCAGGGAGGAAGCAGATGAAATCTGCACCGAAATAGAGAATATAGAAGATCTAGAAATAGCCTCTACCCAGTTACATTTTTTAATACAAAGAGCATTAGCGCAAGCTCCCCTAGCACACAGAAGAGGCACAGATACAAAGTGTCTTGGTGGAACAGGGAGCTTGAAGCAATGCGAGCTAAGACCAGCAAACTGTTTAATAAAGCCAAAAATCAACAACGACGGCCCTCCAACACGTCGCTAACAGGCTGGAGGCGTCGTTAATGGCAAAAGAAATAGCTCTTTGTGCTTTCTTAAACATAGAGGGTGCCTTTGACAACACCTGTTTTGAGAGCATCGAGAGAGCGACCTCTTCCAAAGGCTTTCACTCGTCGATTACAAAATGGACCGAAGCCATGCTCCAAAGTCGACGAATAAGTGCCACGCTGGGATCTGAAACGACAACAGTTAGCGCCGACAGAGGCTGCCCTCAAGGAAGGGTCTTGTCACCTCTGATCTGGTGCCTGGTTATAGATGATCTCTTACAGAATTTGACTTCCAGCGGATATGAGGTGCAAGGGTACGCTAACGACCTGGTAACTATGATCCGTGGAAAATATGAGATTATATTACAAATTATGCAAAGAGACGATACATATAAATGGTGTCAAAATCATAGCCTGCGCATAAACCCTGAAAAGATTACCATCATTCCTTGCACAAGAATAAGGAAAGTCTGCTTGAATACACTCTCCATTGAAGGGAAAATGATTAACTTCAGCGATGAAGTTAAATACTTGGGAGTCACGTTCGACAAAAAACTAACATGGAACTCCCAGATGTCTAACCTATAGAAAAAGCCATTGCCGCATCATTAGTGTGGGGTCTTAAGCGTCAAACGATATTCTGGTCATACACGGCAATAATTAGACCCATGATCACCTACGCTTCTCTGATTTGCTGGCTAAAGACAACTCAGAAGACTGTGCAACAGCAGCTTCAACAAATTCGGAGGCTTGCTTGTCTCAACATCACAGGTGTGATGCGTACGTGTCCCACAGCAGCCCGGGAAGTCCTGCTACGACTAACGCCGCTTCATATCCCCGTTCAGAAACAGGGTATATTGAGTGCCCTCACGCTAAGCAGAATGAAGGGATTATTACAGCCTGGAAATCTTAAAGGGCATCTTAGAATCCTTGAAGATCCCAACATAAATTACCTGATGCATATTGCAAGAGACAAGATTTCTATGCAATACAATTTTGATCAGTCTTATAAGGTTGAATGGGCATCCAGGCAGCCTCAAGGCAAAAGAGGTACCCTAGCATGGTACACGGACGGCTCAAGAATAGAAGGTGTTCAAAAGACATTGTACTGAGAAAATATTCCACGACAAAAACAGGCGAAAGCATTTATATGACGCTCTCGCCTAAGACAGCAAAAATAGTGCTATCGTTCAGCGAAAGGGATCTCAGATTACTGGCGGAATTTCTGTCGTCCCTAAAATATCATCTATTCAATCTACGAAAAGGTGAACACCAAATATGTCGTTTATGCCTAGAGGATCTGGAGACGGCAGAACACATTTTATGCAATTGTGTTGCCATCAGTCGCACACGACAACAACACTTCAGTAAACTGTCTCTGACATCTACTGAACTGAGGGACGAAGCTTCTAGAGGGCATTCTGTTACAACAGATCTATTAGGGTGGCAGTGACTTAAGGCATCTAAAAAAGTGCCTCTGCCAAATTATACTAATCATGATAATAATAATCGTGATAGTGATAATCGTGTGAATGATAATGGTGTTTTTTTTTTATATATGTGTTTCGTTGGCACTTGGGATTATCAGGATAAGTACATTTTAAAATACTTTCTGACTTTAATTTATGTTTCATTTGATCGACAATCTTATTAATTGATCATCGTGAAACACTTGTAACTTAATTAATTAAGTGAACTATGTATATATAATCTTAAAATAAATCTCACGCTCTGTAATTCACACCTAACTGTCTTAATAGTGTTTAGTTCTGCTTTTATTTTCTTCGTAATCAAATCTATACACTTATGCCCACCAACCAAGTATTAATATGTATGTTTAGGCTATGCATTGTGGTAAAGCCTCTGCAATAGTTTGCTAGCATAACGGGAATGGCCGAGTCTCTCCTGCGGTCACCATATTTGTTATTGGACCTTTTGATTTTTAAATCTCGATTTATGCTCGATCTTGTTCCATATTCGTGGTCCACCTTCTCAAAATCGCTTAACTTAAAAGAATTGTCTATTATCACCCTTCTAGTTAGATAAATATTTTCCACTATATGTTATTAAATAACCACTGAAGAGCTTTTCTCTTCAAAACTGAGAATGTCTGTATATCACGCATATCATTTGGGAACTCGTTAAGTAATTTCGGGACGAATACCTCCACATTTCTCCGACCATATTTGCTCGTAAAATAAGTTTCTCTAAATTTCATTGACATGACTGTCCTAGTTCTATGTTCATGACTTCATCCTATACAAAATTTATTATTAAAATAAAATTCCATAATGAGTAAGCCTGCAGAAACGAGTTGCTCTTCACGAACTTAGACTAGACAGACTCGTGTTTATTCGTTTTATGAGAATGGGTTCGTATTGCCTACTTGTTTCCCCGAGAGTTGACAAAACACGAGTCTGTTTAGTCTCTGCTAATTTCGTGAAGTGCACGGAAAGTGAATTCGTTTCTGCAGACTTAATAATGAGTTGCCATCGGTACAACATTGTAGCAGTCATTACATTGATAAATCTATATCCATCCGGATAAGCGCTAAACTGAGGAGCCAAGTTTTTTATACATCTGTGTTGGGTATACTGAAGGGTATTTATATGGCAAGGGGAGGCTGAGTCCTTAATAATTTAGAATCGACTGGAATTAGGCTTTGCATACTAAAGTTAGTCTATGTAGTAAACAAAATTGAAGATAGTAAAAACGGTTCGCCAAGTGACGTAATTTAATCGTAATATCGTGAATGTGTACATCCCATAAAAATACTTATCCATAGTTACACCAAGATATTTATGTCTGGTGACTCGTTTAATATAAGAGTCACAGTCGCACGTTGTGTTCGGCAATTTATGTAGGCATTCATGTGAATGTACTATAATTCTTCGTTGAGTGATGCAAGGTATGTGAGGTGATAAGATAGTCATGAATTTTGTTTTTGTAGCATTAATGGCAAGCCCTTTATTGTGACCATTGCTTCATCAAGCGCATGCGCTGATAGAATAACTGTATCGTCTGCATACATGTAGTAACCTACGGAAACATACACCGATATCATTCACATAGTGAAGATAAATTAATGGTCCCAAAATACTGCCCTGAGGGACCCCGCAGACAAGCCACTTCGAATCAGCTCTCAAACCAGTCATTCTGAGGATCTCTGAGTGTTCGATTTCATTGAACGCCTTGTGAAATCTATAAATCTATGCTTGTTGATCATGTTGACATCTTCATGTCACGGTCTTATAAGGATGTGTTTATTGTAATATATAAGAAATTGTAATTGGTTCCCTAGATTAAGGTTAGAGGTTTGGAGGAATTAGAAAATGTTAATAATAAAATTAATAATAAAAAATCATGGTTATTATTATCACGATTATTATTATCCCAACCAAATACGCCAATGATTTCATGTGTCTCCATAAATAAAAATCCATGGGCGTTAAATCAGGAGATCTTGGTGGTCAAGCCCAATATCCGTTACGTCCAATCCACCGATCATTAAAATTTGTACGCCGTAAACGGTCTACCTCGTAAGAAGAATGAGCTGGTGCCCCATCCACTTGGTACCAACAATGCCTCCGATCTAACAGAGGCAACTCATCAAGAAGGCCGCATTGTCGCAGAAATTCTGTATATCACTCACCATTTAAGGTGCCATCGTAAATTTGAAAACGTATTCTACTATTCATTACCAAACAAAATACATTAAAACTAAATGTATTTTGAAATCTAGCTTCACGAATGAAGTGAGGGTTTTGCGGTGCCCAGCACCTTCGTCCATCTAAATATTTTTTTGTAAAAACTCTGAGTTAATATTTGCTCGTAAAGAGCGAGACAGCCAGCTTCGTCGCCAGAATTAAACGCTTGCATTTGCTTGCTATTGATAGAATTGCGAATATGATGTACCTATTTCCTCAGCGGCAGTACGTACAGAACTGTGAGAGTGGCTGTGAAAGTAAGCTTCCACAGACACCCTTATTTTATAGTTCTCAGCCTCTGTTACAGGTTTGGCATCTGCTTATTATGCTTTCATTGCCCAGTACGTACAAAAGTTTTCTTGAATTCTCCAGAAATGTGCTAATAGACGGCAAATAAGGATATCGCTCATTAAACTCTCCGCAAGTTCTGCTTATAATATTATTACATTCTCCGTGAATAAAAAGTTATTTTAAAATATGTTCGCTTCTATAATCATCAAAATTGTTTTCAATTTTTGCAGATGCAATAAACACGAAAATACAGACCAAGATAGTTTGACAGATCACTCAAGTGCAAATTGATATTATTTACTAATGCTCCGTAGTCTCCACAACCTACTGCGTGCCAATTTTCCAAAGAAGTACTAATTCAAAACTACACTTTCAGAAAATCACTAATCCTAAAAGAATCGATAGAGATAGACATAAGAACAACTCAAGCTCTTCGGTAGAGAATTCAGTTCTGCATCACATGGTGTAAAAATATACAGGGCGTTTAATTTTAAAAAAAACTTGTATTTAGAAGTTAAACCAAATCAACCCTAGATTGTGCGACATCCTGTATAGTTTTGTTTACTTTTTGTGCCTTAGTTAAATAATAGAGACCTGTACTCTAAAACAATAACCGATAGGTAACAAGATGTTCTATAGAATTGGCTTTAAAATGCCTAGTAGAATTTAAAAATGCAACAAAAAATATAGGTTTCTATTTATAATAATAAAGTTAGCTATGGTGTAACCGGAAGTGCGACATTAATGAAGTTCTTTTTTCTAAATAGATCATAGCTAACTATGCTTAACACCGAAGTTTCAAAATCGACATATCATTACAAATTCAAGAACTTTTAATGGGTGGGTTATGTGAATCACCCTATATATTTATAAGTAAAACATTCTTGGCATTTCACATTGTGCACCTATTGAAAATAAAGGTCCATCTAGTGATAGAAAGCCCAATTCTTATAAGAAAATTCCTTCTTTTAGCCAAATATCTTTGGGGCGCAGAAATAATAAAATCAATATAAATCCAACCAGCGACAATTGTTGGAAAGACCGACATTAACTGCTTTTCTATTTCACCTTCTTTTCCTTAATTAATGTATCTCTCTAAAGCAAGTTCCATTGTGAATTTCAGTCGTATAAAAAGTTATTATCGTCATTAAAAATTGCTTCGGTCCGTCTGTTCAAAATTCCTAATGTTACCTAATGCTGCAGTGTTGCGTTTCAACATCTATTTCGATAACAATATATTTTGAATGAGAAAAATTGTCATAGGTGACAATGGAATGAAAACAATTGTCAACGCAAATAAACAATGAAATACTTCACTATACCCTCTACCATAAACACTTCACTGACACTGAACGACGTTTCGATAACTAAGCTATCATCTTCAACAGCAATAGTGAACTAACTAAGCCTAGAACTAACCTATTTATACAAAATATCGTTACGGTTATCTGACCGCGGTCACACTACCCTTAACAAAGAGAAAAGGCTGGAACTTAACGGTCCTGAATCTGCATTCATTAAATTGTTTTTGTTTTTGTAAATGTCCATGCCTTCATAACAATCTAGCTGTACATTATTGTTTACGTTATTAATTAAACATACATTGTCAATATTATGTATGTTTTCAAGCATATGCAGGGCAACACCGGATTTGTCAAACCTTCTAAATTTAAGATGAGCCAAGTGCTCTTTGTATCTAATTCTGATTGATCTTTTTGTTTGCCTCATATATACTTGATCACAATCTTTACATGATATTTTATAAATTCCTGATTTTTCCATGTTATCTACTTGGTCTTTCGGATTTCCTAAAAGGTTTTTGAGGTTGTTATTTGAAAAATAAGCAATTTTGCGATCAATTTTAGAGAAGATTTTTTGAAGACCTTTCGTGTAACTTGGGAAAAAGGATAGTTTAACAAATTTTTTATTACTATTGTTATTACATTCTAAAGTGGTTATATTTCTAACTCTTATCCTATTCTTATGTTTCCTAATAGTATTATAGACTATCTCTTGAGAAAATACGTTGAAGTTGGCAATTTTAATAATCTCTATGAGTTCGTTTTTGTACCTGTCTTTAGTTAAAGGAAAATTAAGCAAACGATGCACCAAAAAGTTAATAGCCGAAAGTTTGTGTTCTCATGAATGATTGGAATCTTGTGGGATGAATCTATTGGTGCTAGTAGATTTTCGATACACGACTATTTCTAACTTATTTCTATTCCTTATTATTAACATGTCAAGGAAAGGAATCCTATTGTCTTTTTCCTCTTCGTGGGTAAATTTAATAGAGGGAAATTTAGAATTTAGCTGTTCCAAGAAATCGGTTATTGAACATTTGCTGGTGTCAAAGATGCAAAAAATGTCATCGACATATTTGATCCAAACCCGGGGAAAATAGTGCAAAGTGCTTTTTAGTTTAGTTTCAAATTTACCCATAAAGAGGTTAGCTATAAAGCTGTTACCCATTGCCGCTCCTTCAGTTTGTTGATAACATGTGTTGTTGATCTGGAAAAAATCTTGTATCATACAAAGTCTGGTCAAAGAAATTAAACTAATTATTTCTTCACTATCCATCTGGTTATCAAACAAAAGTAACCATAGCTGTCCATGAAAAGAGTTGAGGTATTTATGCGGTTACATAAGTTTTTAGTAACAATTAGGCTACAAGTATAGATGTCGTTCCTTTTGTTTCTTTAACCTGTGTGGATGTATCCTTTTCTCCCAAGGGGTCTACCTGTATGTTTTTTTTTGTTAGTCACCCGATCAACCCCGGGAGTGAAGTTTTGTGTTTGTTTCACCTGTTGGTCCTTTTGAGGTGTTAGGTGGAAAAGCTTGTGTAAATGGCTAATGGTTTGTGCCAGTGCCAGTTAAAAAAAATAGTAACAATAATAACAGTAATAATAACAATAATAACAATATGTAATAAAATACGATGGAATACAAAAATGGGTACTAGTGGCGGTCCAGGGCAAGGGGTCCCATCTGGTCGGAACCGTCTTGAGAAGCCGAAAGCGTTAGCCATACGGATGAAGCAGGTGGCATCCGGCAATAGATATGGCGCTCCACCAACAGAACGCAGATAGATCAACAGAGTATCGACAGAAACGTGATGCTGGGATATTAGTAGCTCAGCCCTCAGCAATAGACTGCGAATGAAGTGAACCACAGAGATGAATTTGGACATATACCGCTGCTATTTGTGTATTTCTGAATTTGAGACAAAAAAAGAAAATTAGACGGTTAGATTGTATAACGAAATGGTAGAAAAACACCCAGAACTACGAAACAAAATAATATAGAATATAATGGACCGGGAAAGAATTGTATTTACCACAAACAGATTACCGGGAAAAATAGTGCAAAGAATAGCAAAGGATGTAAAAGAAGAGCTGAGTAGGAAGAACAGGGAAAAAGAACACAACATCTATATTGAGGAAACCCAAGACCAAGAAACCGAAACCATGACAGTAGAAACGGGAACATAGACCATTCAGAAAGAATGCCATGCTTTAGAAAGGAATGTATCCCGCCGGGAGACCGGTGTTGTTAAAGTTAAGGATACGGAAAGATACATCGAAGAGGTTAATGGCATAATCAGCCATCAGCAACAGTGGAGTATAGCCAGGAAGTTAAAACACGTGAACAGCTAGGGGTGAGAACGCCCGGAAGTAAACCATGGGAAAAACGAATTCAAAATCAAATAGATACACTAAGGAAGGAAGTAGGTATATTAACACAAGCAAATAGAAACCAATCCCTCTCCAACAGAACGAAACGAATACTCGAACATAAATAAACACAGAAATCAAGAAAATCAGAAAGTAAATGAGGTATTAGAACTTGTGAAGCAAAAGCTGAAAGTTAAGAGCAATCGACTAAGGAGATACTAGGAAATCGAAAAGAGAAAGACACAGAACATATTACTTCATAACGACCAAAAAGGCTTTTATAGACAAATTAACGGAAACAACAGAGAAAATAGCGAGCAAAAATATTCGAGCCAAGAAGAGGCGATGGAATTCTGGCAACGGATATGGGGCGCTAGGAAAGAATATAACAAAGCAGCAAGATGGATAAACCAAGAGGGCAAGAGGGTTGGAAAGGTACAATATATAAGAAAAGCAAATAACAATGGAAAATGTCCAAAACACATTCAACAAATTCCTTAACTGAAAAACACCAAGGCTTGATGGAGTGCAACTATTGGCTGCGAAACTTTCGAAGAATCCACGGGAAAATAACAGAATGCTTTAATGAGTGAATTAAAGACCCAAGTAAACTACCGGGATTTCTTACGGAAGGAAAAACGATCCTACTAAACTGATGACCGGAATAAAAGCGAACAAGATCTATGAATATTTAGAACAAAATAAAATAATTTCGGTAGAACAAAAAGGAAGCAGGAAAAAACATACTGTGCCAAAGAACAGATTATAATAGATACGATAGTAACGGAGGAAACTAGAAAGAGGAAACAAGATCTCTATTGAGCGTACATCGACTACAGGAAGACATACGACAGCGTACTGCATACATAACAGGTAATAATAATAAGTCACATCCAGCAGCGTAGTGAAACAACTATGCTCCCGTTTGAAACTAGATTGATTTTGTGGCAATAAGTGATACAGGTTGAGGTAACATATCAATTAATCACTTCCTATCCTCTTCAAGACCATACTGAAAACCGGCAAGATATTAATCGGTCTCAAATTAGAGAAGGATGTAAGAAACGTAAGAAGTAGTACTTCTAAGAATCAGGAAAACTGTGACTCAATGCACCAATTTATTACGTGCGTGATGTAAGGTAAGGGATGTGGTCAGTCAAAACATCTTAACGCTAATTCCATCAGTACCAATAGCGTTACCTTTAATTAAACGAAAGCACTTGAATACTGTATCTTCGTCGACATAATTAATACTAAATAGAGAATCTACATTCCTATTAATACTATTTAAGTAATAATCTAAAACTTGAGGTGAACATGACAGATATCCTACAACTATACAAAATAGAACCACAAATATAAAAATTATTAACCTAGAGCATGGAGAAATGGGTAATAAAGCTGTATTAACCACTCGGAATTAGGACAAATAAAAATAAGTATATTTCAAGGAGATACGTTGAGCACGTTATGGTTCTGCATGACAATAATTCCACTGTCCATCCTACACAATTCCAAACAGATGGGGCACCCAATCGGTGATAGTAATAACAAAATCAACCACTTTATGTATACTGAAACAAACAGAGAATTTTAGCAAAGATATTAAAATGGATTTGGGGTTGGATAAATATAGGGCGAATAGCATAAAAAAAGGAAAGTAGGAAGAACATGAAGGTCATATAATGGATAGAGAAACACAACTACTGATTAAGACAATGAAAAACGAAGACCAACATCTTGGAGTACTGTAAGCAAACGGAATAGACCACAACACGATAAAAGGAAGACTTACGGAAGTTTACAGAGGCAGATTGAAACTATTACTAAAAACTAAATTAAATGTGAAAAATCTAACAAAAACAGTAAACACTTATGCAATAGCTATGGACAAATACCTATTTAGAAACCATAAACAGAATAGAACGCAAGGAATTCTCGAAAAGCAGAGTTCACCATCCATGAAGCAGTGTAGAGGTATAAGGGTGGAAGAGGGCTGTTAGATGCGAAAGGGCTCCTTGACAAGATAGTGAAAGGTATGAAAATTTTTTTCCCTACTAAGGCAGAAAGAAATGCGACGTACAGAGCAGTAGTGGAGACAGACCGGAAATATACACCTATCTATGTGGCAGCACGAGGAGAACGTATGTCATCAATTATAAGCGTATCCGTATGGATACGCTAGCAAATGCAAAGAGCTGTTATACTTCATACATGCAGTACGAAAAGTTACAACAACAAACACAGAAGATAATCAAAATCTCATACTCCAACCTATACGTGCTGAGCAACTAACCTAAGACGTGAGATGAACGCCTTAGGAAGACCAGGACTGTATGTAATATATCGTATTACCTATCATAGGATACACCAAATGAAATGTATCAACCTAAAGAGTTGTGAATAAACAAAATAAGAATAATAGTAATAACAGTAGCATTAATAACAATAATAACAACAAGAGTAATACTATTAATAAAAATAATAACAACAATAATAATATTTTGTTTATAATATCAAAACCATGATTCATTTAATATTATCGAACAACTCCTGAAACGGGAAAAAATTTTCACCTCCACACATTTCTCATTCCAAGGAGAATTTTATAAACAGTTATCTGGTGCTGCCATGGGTTTCCCTCTCTCCCCTGCAGTGGCTAATATGCCACCAATGCCACCTTACATCATCACTCGACACAAAAGTCCCCAGTTAACTTGGTTCACCGGGCGGTGACAGTACCTGAACTCAACAATCTTCACACCGAGCTAAATCACGTACCCTCCTCAACAATGGTTTTCATAGCAAGGATATTAAAAGAATCAGCGACAAACATCTTCATCCAACTAGTAAGCTAACGAACGATAACATTACCACCAATTTAGCTTATCTTTCGTATTTCCAAAGATAACGAATAGAGGTCTGATGCAGTGGAAGTGATCGTAGAAGTCATACTAACAGCGTTGCTCGAACTATTCAACCTGCTACTGAGCCAACAAAAATTTCCCACAGAATACAGAAAAGGCCACAGTAGTCTTATTACCAAACGAGGAGCCAATGGAGTCACCCCCAGCTTTTAAACCTATCTGCTTACTCAGCATACTGGGCAAAATATATGAGCGATTGGTTAAAAACCGGTTGGAAGAAGAGCTGAAGAAGTCGGGAGGCCTGTTGGAGAATCGTCTGTCGAACTGTCGGCTTTGTGGGGGGAAAGTTAACAGTGCATGCAGTTAAGGCAGTTACCAGAATAGTCTCCAAAGAAATGGGTGGGAACGATAGCGTTAGATATCAGAAACGCATTTAATTCCGCATTTTGGAGCCGAATAATTGTCGAGATTAAAAGAAGGAACATATCAAAGTATCTTGCTAATATCATTGAGCACTACTTCTACATGAGAAGAATTTTGCTCTCTAGCAAGAGAGTCATGGAAGTGAACGCCGGGGTACCGCAAGGTTCGATGTTGGAGCCGACCCTCTGGAATATTTCGTGCGATTAGGTACTTCGCGTGCAGCTAATAGAGGGAACCACTACGATTGCTTATGCAGATGACCCTGCATTACTCATAGGAGCAGATGACCTGGCATTACTCATAGGAACAGATGACCCGCGGGATAGTCAAAGGGAATGAATGTTTAGAAAGGATTGTAGAGTGGATGAAGCAGAACGATATTCAGGTAGCTCCCGAGAAAACCGCAGTAGCTGTTTTCTAAGGGCCTTATAAGCGTGCCGAAATCGGTAACAAAATTCGGTAACATAGACATTTCAAGATTAGGAAGGACTCAGAAGATATCAAAGGTACCGAAAAATTTGGCAAAAAAATAAAACTTAAATTCAATTTTCTTTTAAAAATCAATTACTAAATGTAATAATCTATTCAAAATTAGCTATCGGATAAGGAATAAATGATGTAGGAATTTTCAAAATTTTATAAGGGATTTGTAAATTTCAAAGCTTATAATAAAATAAACATTAGCTCACACACACATAATTTGTTTATTTTCTCTCAATCGTTTTAACTTTAGAAAGAGACAAGTAAATTCCACGATTCAAAATATTAAGAAAGCCTGAATATTCATTTTTATTTATTTAAAAGAAAAAGAGTCCTATTACAATATTTTGGCGCCACAATTTCTGGTCACTTTAAAATGATTTAAAATTCAAAATTGATTCACTTTTAAACAAAGTTAACGGCTTAATGCAAGAGCGTTACAATTATCTTGTCAAATTTGAGGAACAGCCTCACTTAATTGACAACCATATGAAAGGTAACCTAAAAAATTTGCATGACATTAAACGATATCGAACATGCTGTCAACGGTAATTCTCACGGCTTTAACATTATCAATCATCAAAAGAACAATCTTAAATTAAATGTCCACCATAAGTTCAACGGGTTATCTGAGAAACAGTAAAATTTTTGAAATCGTTACACAAAATCTTCCTTCCACATTTACAGAATATAGAATACACTTTTGCGTGTATTCGTTCATCGCTAGAGCAAGAAGCTGCAACATGATTTTCAATCATCCAATCGACTTGTCGCTCTTTTGACGATTTTCAGGTTTCATTTCTAAAAAAATACTGGGTAGATGTGAGAACTAATCTGACAATGGGAAGGTTTTCTCCCATAAGTTTTCTACAGCCCAACATCTAGACATAACGAACAAGTCTGTATTGATGTTAGTATGGTTAATGATTTTTGCTCTTCATTAGATGTCAGCGACGCTTCGTTTAAAGTATTTAGGCTAGGTAAATTTGATTCATCTCTTCCCGCCCAATGTAGACCGACTAAGGTTTCCTTAAAATTGTCAATATATAGGGGCCGCACACGGATACAATTACAAATTCACAAAAATGCTAAAGCAGAGTCGAGTGACCTTTTTTCAAAAGGTGAATTAAACTTAAAACTTCAATATAAAAAAGAAACACCTGCCATAATCAATTCTTGAAATTGAATAGCCCTAAAGGTGCATTATAAACTTTCGATACTATCAAAATGTATGTAGTCTTACAACTAAAATTCACTACGGCTGCTTGTGAATCATCGTATAATATTGTTGCTATCACTGAAAGTTGGCTTGATTATTCTATAATTGACCTAGAACCCCCTTGCGACAATGCAGTCAGATGTGACAGAAAATATTTTGGTTGGTCGTTTTGCTGGTGGTGGTGTTTTTCTTGCATTTTTCAACAAAATTTCTTACGATATGATCAATACATCTGTTATTTGCTCTCTTGTTCCTCTAATAGATATTGTTATTTGTAAACTTAAATTCTGTTCTATATCGTATTACATAGTAGTTGTTTACATACCTACAAACATTTCGCAATAAGACTACTTTGAGTGGCTAGAAGCTGTTTTGCTTGAAATACCAGTTATTGGCGATTTTAATTTGCCAAAATTTTCAGTTAGTCCCTTGTTTTGTCCTAAACATTCTTCCTTTAGTTATGCGTTTTATTCTCTTTACCTTACGCAGTTCAATTCAGTTCTTAACTGTAAGCATCGACTGCTTAATTTAGTTTCTTCTAATACTTTTTCTAGCATTATTGTATCGTATAGTCGACTGGGGTTTGGAGGTGTTAAAGAAATAACTAAGGATGGATAATACGAAATGGAGCAAGTGGCAAATCATCGTGTTTGCCATTTGTTCCATTTCGTATTATCCATCCTTAGTTATTTCTTTAACACCTGCAAACCCCAGTTGACTATCTGCTTTTCCATCAAATAGTAATAGAGGCGAAACTAACTAAGTGGGAAGCAGTTGATCATGGTAACTCAGCATGTGAACCTTGCCAAAGGCGAAAATCAAATGCGGAGAAACTAGGGTCTACTCCTCTTTCCAGGGCCGGGCCTGGGCCCTAAGACTCTTATCACTTTGTGACAGCATTCTCGCTCTGTCTGGGTTGTTCGTTCTATCCTGTCACCATGGGCGGTTTATCCTCTTGCAGTAGTCATTTCAGGGGAGAAACCTGTCGGCAACTCGTACTACTGTGGTTCTCAGAGGAGGTCTTGTGGCTCAACCAATCGCGCCAAAAGAGAGTTCGACGACTGCAATCCTTTCCAGGTTGCTCCTTGATCCTGGACATCTGATGATCTTCTCGTAACTGGTCGTTTCTCACAAACTAAGGAGCGTTGGCGATAATCCGGAGCATTTGGTTCTGCAGGGCTTCTATTATTCGCATATTGCTGGTCGCGGCAGTCGTCCAGGCCGTAGATTAAGATCGGTCACAAGACTTGTAGATAGCCAACTTCGTCCTTGTATCCAGCTTCGAGCGCCGACACAAAAGAGCGGTAATTGCGTTCTTCGCCCGGAAGTACTTCTCCCTGACCTGCACGATATGGACTCTCCAGGTCAATCGTTGGTCGAAAACTACCCCCAGCTATCTCGCCGAGGGGCTCCAGGGGATGGGCACCCCCACTAATTCCACCCTCTCCGGCGGTGGTCTTCTTTTCGGGGTTCACCCTCAGTTCCCACTTCCGCAACCAGGTGTTCAGGTCGCTCACCGCTCTCTGGAAACGCTTAGCGATCAATGCCTCGCTTCGCGAGGCAGTATAGAGGGCCGTATCATCGGCGTACATGGATATGTGCATTTGTAGGAAACGGGGTATGTCGGAGGTGTACAAAATGAAGAGCTCTGGATCCAGGAGGGAAACCTGGGATACCCCAAATATGATCTGCGGGGAAGCTCGGAGAGTAGCACGTTTTTATGCCGGCGGTCGGCGGGGCCTGTCGTCGATTGGTTGCCCGTTGCGGTCACGGTTAGACGAAGATTTGTCGTTACGGATAACGGGTTTCCATATGTCTGCGAGGGGGTAACCTGTATTCGTATTGACATTTTACAAGATATTTAAGGATCTCTATTGACTCTTCAATTTTTCGATTGTAATAGTGGGAAGAATTACAAAATAATGTAGTTGTACTGAATAATATGTGGTGGTCACTGTCTAGATGATGTTCAGCGATAGCTGAATTCGAGGGAAGGCGGTTGGTAATGCAACCTGTCTCGTCAACATACACCAAACCACATGAACAAGTGATTCTATAAACACCTTTAGTCTAATGGAGGAAGAATTTCTGAAACCTTTGAGAGGGGTTTGAAGATCGTTTTGATCTTTTCTTTTTTCAAAATGTTACCGGTTCTATCCGTTAGCTTGTAGAAATAGTTTTAGTTTACTGGTTGAATGGAGATGCTTATTGATGACTCTGTTAATATCCTTGTCATGAAAACCATTGTCTTCCGTACGTGATTTAGCTCGGTGGGAAGATTATTGGGTTCAGAGACTGTCACCGCCCGGTGAACCAAGGAATTAATAACAGAACTTTTATGCTGATTAATGATGTGAGGTGGCATTGAGATACCTATCAGTGTGTGTGCATCGAAGTTATGCGTTACAAGTACGTCAACGTGAGTGTATCGTTATGTTCTACCTCCACAGTGAATTTGATATCCGCGTGTTGACGATTGAAATGGCCTAGAAAATCAGGTAAAGAGTTTTTGCCATGGGGACAGATGATGATGTCATCGACACATCGGAACCATACCTTAGGTTTCAGGTCTGTCGAATCGAGAGCAACGGATTCGAAAGGTTCCATGAAAATATTAGCCACGACAAGAGAGAGGGGCAGCACCGGATAACTGTTTGTAAAATTGTCCTTGGAATGTGAAATATGTGGAAGTGAGACATTTTTCCACGAGACGATATAGGCTAGCAGATTCACCATCCCGTTTCAGGAGTTGTTCGATGACATTAGCTGAATCATGGATGGAAACTTTGGTGAATAAGGACGTTACGTCGAAGCTGACTAATATATCCCTCCATCCCTCAGAGATGGAGAGCATAGGAAACTGTGTTCCTCTTGTACTTTTTAAGGATGTTGACCAAATACTTGGATAAGTGGTAGGTAGGGGAGCCTATAGTGCTAACAATAGGTCTGAGAGGTATACCTTGCCCGTGAATCTTGGAAAGACCATTTAACCAAAACGATTTTGATTCACCTGAGATTAGACGTTTTTGGGATGCAGGAGAAATGTCTGATGATTTGACGAGGGTTCTAATTTTCCTTTCTATCTTGGAAGTAGGTTCTCTAGATATAGACGCATACGACCTAACAATTCTATCACTTTGTCAACATATTGAGAATTGTCAAGGACTACTGTAGAATGAATGATAATAGGACTTCAACTTCGTGAGGGGTATTTTCTCATCTTCTGAAATGTTGGGTGTAGGATATTTGGCCGTTTCAAAGCGAATTCGGTCTGCAGTAGCTTTTAGAGGAGTTTTAACAGATGCAGACTTACAATAACCTTGGAAATCTGCTTATCGAGAGGTTTCTTGGGGGTAAATTTCTGAAATTTGCGAAGATGGGTTTCAGTGGTTAGTTTGAAGGTGTTGTCAACTTCTAAGGATGTGATTCTGTCGAAGAAACACCAATCATCAGCACTCAACGTGTGTGCGAGTTCGAGATGAAGTGAATAAAGTTGCTTGGAAAAGGAATCAAGCTCAAACCGGGTTTGTTTGATTTTCTCACGCAAGAGAGATAAGCTAGCTCGGTAAGGAATATTGACTGACGAATTGGTGATGAAATGATGTTTAAGTTTTAGGAAGTTTGGCAATTTTGTAACGTAGTTTAAAAAAAAGTTTGGGTTTTAGAAGCGGTAAGCTCTCCGTATAGGTGTTTGGAGTAATAACGTAGGCTTCCACGGCTAGAGTCAGTTAAAACTAAACGTGTTCCGGGTTCGGACCGCGTCATATCGTTTTTTGTTAAACGAAAACTCGACGTTTCGCCTTCAATCATAAGGGGCTTCTTCAGGACAGGGATAGGTGGTAGGCAACAGTTAGCACGGTAACTCACGTGTCAGAGGCGAAACCAACTGAGTGGGAAGCAGTTGATCATGGTTACTCAGCATATGAACCATGCCAGAGGCGAAAATCAACTGCGGGGATACACAAGAAATCGCACGCATCTATGCCGGCCAGTTTGAATATACTTTTGATATTATGGCTTCCCTTTTTCGAAAAGGAAACTAAAGAGTATCCCGCACATCGAAGTTTTTAATATCGATTTTATTAGAAAATTTCAAAATTTGGTCTGAATATCTATAAACTCTTAAGTTTGTGAAAACGTTTTTCTATGGTAATGTAATCTTTTTTAGTTAGATGTACCATTTTGGGTTGCTTCTCTTATATAAACGTGTTACTACATTTAAAAGCATCCGTTAAATTTTTTACATTATTGAACTATACAAATAAAGAATCATGGTCAAATCGATTTTCGCACTACAATTCAACACAAAAAAATGAGATATAAATGAGCATAAAATTTCAGTATTCGTACATTATTAATCTAAAATTTGAGACAAACAAAGGGGTTGTTACTCAACATGTGTAGCGAATAACGTGCGTGTAAGTCGCTCTGCATTTATCCTTATTTTGCGAATGTTTAAAAGTAATCAAAAGCGTAATTTTTATATTTATAAATAACTGACTTTCCGCGCAATTCGAAATGCCATTTACCAGGGAGCAAATTAGCGATATTAAACAATTATTTAAAGAATGCATAAGTGAATTACTCGAAAGCGAAGACTTCTTGCAACGTATATCGGACAAAATAGTAAAAAACATCGACAAAAAAATTAACGAAAATTTGAAGAAGTACGCAAATAAAATAGAAGACCTTGAAAAAGATAAACTATTGCTGAATAAAGTAGACGAATTAGAACAATATTCAAGACGAAGCAGCATCCGGATAATTGGTTTGCAAGAACACGGCAACGAATGCCTTGAAGAAAACATTATTAACGTTTTTGGTGAAAAGATGAGAGTTCGTATAAAACAAGAATATATTGACCGTTCTCACAGAATTGGGAAACCAGGAAATAAAGCCAGAAGTGTTATTATCAAATTTACAAACTACAAATACAAACAAGATATACTTAGAAACAGGAAAAAACTTAAATATACAAATTTTTGTTACGGAGGATCTGACTAAAGTGAGATACAACACTCTTAAGAAGGCTCAAGAAAAATATGGAAAGAAGAATGTTATTTGTGCATGAGCAATTTTATCTATGTATGAAGTTTAAGAATTGATACCTGTAATGGGTAAATGTATGCTATTGGTGGACAAGTTCAGCTTTTTTAGTAAATTATGAGTTATGAAGTTGGACTGTGAGGCACTATCAAGTAGTGCTCTACATTTAACCATCTTGTTAGCATTGTCAACAATATATACCATGGCGGTTGATAAAAGTGTGAATTCAACGTTGCGAGAATGCGTTACAATGACGTTAGACTCCGAACTGCTGATAGTTGGTGTGTCTACAGAATTTGCTGTGATGTTATTACTAGGTTTAAGCGCTAATTTTTGAACATCAGATTTCTGGGTATTTTCTCGTGCAAAATGTAGCAACGTATTATGCTTTTGTCCGCAAATTTTACATTTACTACCTTTGCATTTGTTTACTAAATGTCCCTTGCGCAAACAATTAATGCAAGCGTTTATTTTACGTACAGTATCGTAACGAGCCATCACTAGTAAATATTTTGTGCTGCTGATCACAGTACAAACATTTATCGTATGTAACTAAACTTTTCCCGAATTAGAATGAACACCTTTATCTATGGATTCCAATAATGCGACTCTATCGGTTAAAAATTTTATAAAAAGCTGAATATTTGGTGATTTTTCATTTCGTGATGCAATTTCCCATTCACGTTCAGTATTTATGTCAAGTTTGGAACAAAGTAAATATATTAAAAGTGTACTCCAGCTGTCAACAGGTTCGTTGAGATTCCTTAAGCGCGATAATGATTTAAAAAATTGTCTAAAAATGACCGTAATGATGAATACGATTCTTTACTAATGGATGCTAGATCAAAAATGTGTTTAATGTGCGATTTGGCTATGAACTTTTTGTTTTCGAATCGTTCCTTTACTAGCTTCCAGGCTGTAGCATAATTGCTATCTGAGATTTCTAGCGAGCTTATCACCTTTGCCGCTTCACCTTTTAAGGAAGATTGTAAGCAATAATATTTTTGTATATTTGACAAACTACTGTTATCGTGAATAAGAGTACGGAAGGTGTCGTGAAATTGCACCCATTTGTCATAACTACCATAAAATTCTGAAATTACTAACTGTGGTAGTTTTACGTTTGTTGGAGGATTGTTATCACTCGTATTCAAGTTATTTGATGTCGCTGATATTGTTGAATTACTATGACTATAATTAGTAATGATATCTTTAGTTTTGGATATTTCCACATAAAACAAGTTTTCGAACTCCAACCTCTCTGATTCTTGATTCGTAGACGAATCTAGTGGTTCAATTTGGCTTTGTATATCGTCAAAACTGTTGAAACATGTTTCTAAATTTTGCATACGCGTAGTAAGTTCGGTAATTCTAGTATGATTACTAGTTTCTAAAATGAACTTTGAAAAGCGTGTGAGTTGAGCTTTCAATTGCCCTCTACGTGCTGCTTTTATTTGTTCTTCTGCCATAACGAACAAAATACCATACAAAATTGTACACAAATGCGATGTGCATTTCGAAAAGTTTACTGAAAATAACTAGAGATTGACAGTTAAAATTAACAAGCAGCACGTGTTCGATGAAAGGAAAAAGGCGGGAATGCAAAATGTGTGGTTAGGACGAGAAAATCTATGAATGTGTGGATAAAAGTAATATGTATGAATGATGGAACTCACTGATATCCGTTTTCCTCCGTCCTCTCTTGTTGCTTTGTTTGTTGTACGCAAGGTGCCGAAAAGGGCTGCTATCCGGGTCGATTGCACCAAAATGTTTGTGCGTGGACTGTATTTGTTGTTTTGTTGTGTTTTGCGAATGAATTTAACACCTTACTATGCCTATTTGCTATGTCAAACTGCACTGGTGCTTGTTTTGTTACTATTTTTATTGCACGATATCTCTTGCGTTGTTTCTTGCAATAAGTACAGTTACTACATACAAAACTACATGAAAAACGTTACAGCTAGCGCAAATAATTCCAAAACATAACGGGAAATTAATGGCGCGAAATTCAAATATTATTACATCAAACACTAAGTTGCCAACGCATTTGTTGGATGTTAACATGATTAATAGTCATTTTTGCAGCTTCATGACTGGTGATAATGCGGATCCCATTCTAATTGATTCTTATAAAAATAATGTATGTATGGCAGATATTTTTTCTTTTAACGTAGTAGATATATCAGACGTTGAGTCAGCACTGGATTCCATAAAATCTCAAGCAGTTGGTGCAGACTGTGTATCTTTTGTTGGTGCTATGTTGTTCATTCATACTACCTGTTATTACACAATTGATTAATACCTGCCTGTTGGAAAACGTGTTTCCTGACTGTTGGAAGTTCAGCATTGTTACTCCTGTACCTAAAACTAACTCTCCTGCAACTGTGAGAGACTTAAGACCTATATCTATTCTTCCTGCACTATCGAAGGTCTTGGAGAGGATCATAGATAACCAAATACGTTGTTACTTGGATAAAAATGACATATTACCGAATGAACAATCAGGGTTTAGAAAGGGTTGCAGCTGTGCTACTGCGTTGGCTAACGTAACGGATGATATTTTCAGGGGCATTGACGATAATATGGTTACGATATTTGTTCCGCTTGATTACTCTAAGGCCTTCGACACTTTAAATCATTCTACTCTCTTGGCTGTTATGCATAATATTGGATTTACACCTGAAACAATAAACTTCTTCCGTAATTACTTAACTAATCGCCTCCAACAGGTGCGTTATAATAGTGATATTTCAACTGCGCACCCGGTTACATCGAGTGCTGCACAGGGTAGTATACTGGAACCTCTCTTATACACCATTTATACATCTAATATTATGAAAAGTTTAAGATATTGCAACTATCACATGTATGCTGACGATACGCAACTCTATTACTCTATTTCAACCATTAATGTGCATGACAGTATTTTTAAAATCAATTCTGATTTGGCCTCGATTGTGACTGAGTCTGCACGACACTTGGGTCTTTGGTCAGGAGAAGGCTAGGGCGGCTGTTTTGGATGACATTAAAATAGCAATTAATTTACCTCATTCAAATAGTGCCCGTAATTTGGGATTGGTTTTGGATACTGCGTTGCGATTTAAGGAGCATATATCTTCTGTTATTAAAAAAGCATTTTATAATTTAAAGCTTTTGTATGGCTGTAAGGATTGTTTGGAGCTAAACCTAAGAAAATATTGTGCGAGTCACTTGTTCTCCCTCACCTTAACTTTTGCCTAACTATTTACTATCATTGCCTTGATAGTGTTGATAGAATACGCTTACAAAGAACACAAAATGTATGTCTAAGATTTATATATGGTATCCGTCGATTTAATCACGTCTCGCCTGCCCTTAAAAGGGCTAACTGGATGACTATTTCATGCAGAGCGGATTATCTTCCCACCATTTTTTATTATAAGATCATTTATAATAAGAAGCCGAGATATCCGTATCGGAAATTGGCGTTGAGAACCGATGTGCACGCGATCAACACTAGATCTAGGGGGTTGTTGACGCCTCCAATACATACCCTCGAAATGTTCAAAAGGTCTTTTTCTTACAATATTGTTCGCTTGTTTACGCCATCCCCGGCGCGCTACGTGTTTTGTCTCCCGTACCACTGGCATGTCGACTGCGTGGACGATTTAGTAGCAAGTATACTCCCGATGTATTATGCAATTGTTCATACTTCCTTGCGATGATCGTGCGTTGATCTACATAATTCGATACTTAATTGGCTATGTACTTTTTATTAGTACTACTGTTATTACTATTGTTATTATACTGTTTTTCGCTTTGTACTTAGTTAATATAATTGTGATATTCAGGGGGAATAACAGCAGCTTGCTTTGCAAGGGGCTGATCCTAAACACTTTGGCTATATTTATTTCTGTTTAATTTTACGTTTTTCATTATATTGCATGTTACACATTTAATGAACCGCTTATTAAATAAATCATATAAATATGTATATACAGGTAAAAAATGAAACTCTTGAGTATGGTGGCCTAATTTCTTTACTTTGTCGATTCAATACATATTAGACTTTTGACATTGCAACCTTTTTCAAAAAGAAAATTGTGTACTAAATTTAAATTTTGCTAAGGCAATTTTAAAAGCTATCTTAACATCTACATGTAGTTCACAAATACCTTCAAATATCGTGTGCATAAAATGCAAAAATCAATGCTTCTAACAATTTTCTTTCTATTTGGAAGAACATTATGTTAGTGGGAAGATATAAATAGAAGATACGAATTTAATTTTACAACTATAAATTGTGCAAACACTGATAAAATACTTAGTTATAGTATTGAATTTTCTGAAATGATACAACAATTGAACTTTGCGTAATGAAATACCAACAATTCGTTCTGCTATTTCTTGCAGCTCAATATCATTCATTTCTTGGTACTTCTAGATACAAACATAATATAATTGCAATCACAATTTCAGAATTTAACCAATGCCAAGGTGCTAAATCTTTATTCAATTTTAATGTGACCAACCTTCAAATTACACGAGCTTAAATATCTTCAATAGCTGTTAAAACATGCCCGATGAAATTTTTTTAACTAATAGAATAGTGTTACAGAAGGCATTTTGTCGTACTTGTCTGTTTGAGAAACTCGCTTTTATACTATGGTTTGTCAGCACTTATTTTTTGGCATTAATTCAAAATTATTTTTAACTATTATATTAGAATTGCACATATGTTAAATGATAAATAATAATTAATCCCACTTAAAAAATATCAGTGAATTTGGCTTTAATGTAAATAGCTAGACAATCATGCTACACACTTGCTACACACTACAACTTGTGTGGTGCGGAGGGTGCCGATACTTATGTGTTGTTTACCATACTACGCCACAGTCCTTGCTATCATTATATGATTATTTGTTATTCAGTGGAAATAATCGATACAGGGAACTTACAAATAGTTTATTCTAAATCATCTAGATATTGCACAAATATTTAATGGTGATTGCTAGGGTTACTTTTCGAAAATTGGAGATACCTATTTTATTGTGAATAAGTATCAAGTTTTTAGCACAAGGCATTTTAGCATAACTATTGCCAAGCTTCTTCAAAGTTTTGCGCGACATTGTTATCTACATCCACAGGTATATAGAATAAGTATACGTTAATTTAGTTTCTATTAAAACCATTCTCAGTACTCCTTATTTATTCAGACCTCACAGTCTACGTTGTTTAAAGCATCACTAACTTCAATTCCACTTTCATTTTCTTCTCCTTTAGAAGAACTCTCATGCTCTAAGCTTAGCTCTATTTGGCCTGCAACTTTCTAATAACAAGCTATTGCTAGAGATAATAAGCTCGGACATGTCGATAGCCCTATTAAAGATATTGTTGTATTTGTTTCTTTGATTAGGATGCTTCTTCTCCCAACCAACCTACTGATAATATATAACTCGATAATTTGTTTCCCATGAATTAAAATTTTGTGTACAGATGTAGGCACTAGATACCAAGAATATTATTTCATATAGAGTATACCCGCTTCATTGCAATAATTTCCAAATTTTTCCCCATTTATCGGAAACGGACAGGTCAGGGAAATTGTAATTATTTGCAATCTTTGTATGAATTCGAAGTTAACATTTATTTCCAAAAATGTTTTCGGGATGTTAAATGCGCTCCTCCTCTTTTGCTGTAATTTTGCAAAATCTGACAATTTTTTTTTTATTTTTTGTATGTCTACGAGCAATTTTTTTTAGAACAGCTGCAAGATAATGTTCTTGCAGATATACTTGCTGCTTGAACAAGTAAGTCGGGTGTTCAGCAGCCATCAAAGAAGCATCTTTACGTTGACTTCGAGTTGATTTTTGAGCAAAGTTCAAACGGGGTCGACCAGGGGGATGATTTGAAATGTATCAACGAGCCAACTGGCGCTTGATTTAAAAAGTGTGTCTTTAGATCGTCTAATATTTTGTCAATATTTTGTTAAATTTTTACAAAATAATCGAACATTTTCACTTAAATCGTTCATATAAAATTGCGTATAAGGTCTTTCTCTGCTATTAATTGCAAGACATAAGACATTATACCTGCATACCATTTCCGAAACGAGTCGGTGTTGACGGTCTCAAAAAGCAACAATACTTACGTTGACTGCAATTCAGTGCAAAAAGCAACACAGTAGTACAATCATTAAAGATTCGTATACATACATTAGTTTCTGTGTATTATTCCATCCTACTTAGCTGATTTTATATACTTCTTTTACTTCTCTACTTTTTTTCCTTAACATTTTATAGCGACAATAAACAAGGTTATTAAAAAACATACAAGTTCAAAACCCGAGCATCCAAAAACATTTTTTTAATTGATATAGTTTCCACACACTTTCACCCATGTTAACCATTAATAGCCAAACTAATACAACAAATATTTTATGAAACATTTTCAAATAATAAATAATAAATTCGGTTAAACCATTGTATTTACTTGAAGTCCAGAAGAAAATAAAATAATTTTTTGAAATATGCAAAATTAGATTTATGCCAACAAAAGCGTGTTGTGCTTTTCAAATTTCCGACGTGTGCGACATGAAACTACTATCAATATACATTGAAGCACCATTTTGCTCAAATTGTTTTATCGGTTTATATAGTTGAATATTTAAATACATACAACAGAAAAGAATTCGCTTTCATTCGTTAATCTGCATTCACTTTGGCAATTTTCCCACTTAAGGTATTCTTGTTAAATTAAGTTCACGTAACCGTAAACATCCAACGGTTGTGCAGGAAAAACGTTACGAAGCAAGGGAAAAAGCTTCGACGCCCGCAATAGCTCCAACAGCCTTTACCATAGCATCGTGCTGTTCGTTTTACTTGCAGGTGGTATGTAGCTCCTAAACAAATCCTAGTAATCCTGACCGGCAATTTACTTTAGCTATGGCTTTGTCGTAGAGGCTTAGGCACTGAGTTTTATTATCTGGGTGGCTCTGGACACTGGCCTCCTTTGACCGCCTTTGTGGCCACTAAAACTGTCTACTAACTTTATTACAGACAAGACCTGGGCTTCTACTTTTAAAGCACTGATTTAATTTAGTTTAAAATACTTACGAAACTGTATTCACTGGAAGGATGATTAATAGCAATTACATTACTACAGAAATAGTACAGGCAAAGTAGTATTATGTTGAAAGGAACCAAATTATTTAAATCATTTACTCATGTGTTGCTTCTTAATATGCGCAATCTACCTGCGTGTTATTCAAGAAAAAACGAATTAACCATAGACAATTTATTTAATTGCAAGACATACAGTGTGCCCTATTTGTACACGAGCACGTTTATTTCCTCATTATATGAAAGTATTTATAAGATTTATTAAATATGTACTTGGTTATTTGTGTATATACATGATTATGTAATTCAGTAACGGTTACAGCTTCCATAATTTGCCAGTGGTTCGGCAATAACATCAATGCGTGATCTATTATACAATCGTTATTCCAATGTAACGCCCATAATAAACGTTTATGGGTACCATCTGTGCCTTTTTCGCATATTATTTTTTTTTCTACAAAATTATGTTTCTTGTGTTTAAAGGTTGGTATGTTTTAATTATAAACAATGCACGGATATATCGTTTGCATGGAGAAAACCAGCAGCTATAAAAGCTTTGTTTATTTTAACAAGACTTTTATGATAATTAGAATATATCAGAACAGTGTGATTAAACATTAAGAAAATGAAAAATTGTTCCAAGTAAAACTGCAATTATTTGAAAGTAGCTTAAAAATAGCATGACTAAAAGTTGTTTCAAACGTTACTAGAAATTTAGATGTTAAATGTGAATATTGTATTCACCATAGTTAATATTCCTATTTCAGTTGGATCTGGTTTTATATTAACAGATTGTTGGTTCATTGTACTGTCGAGTTGTATCTTAACGGTATGTTCATGCAGATTGAACGTTAAATGAAAGAAATCTAGAGTATAATACATTCTTGTCAAATTTATCTGCTATCCCGTAGCATGTAGTATATGATCTCGATTGCGTTGATGACAAAATTGTAAGTGACACTGTGGAATTCTTATTCCCATTAAAACTCACTGCTATTCTAAACCGACAATACTTTGGCTAACTAATAAAGGTAAGTGCATGATGGAGCTGAGAGATTAAGCAGTGCGCAAATTTAAAAAACGAAAATCTTTGGTGCATTGGTAGTATTACAAAGAATTTCCTAACTTCACTACTTCGGCTTTGCTCGCTTGCGGCCAATGACACACTAAGTCTCTGGCGCACCCTGCGCAATTTTCACGTAACTAGTAAAAAGCTTAAATCACTACCTTCCGGTATCGCTGACTGCGAGATTCTGAATGACTTTTTTTAAATACTTCCACTTCAACCCATTGTTGTGACAATATCAAGAAATTTTACGAGTCCCGTTATTTAATTAATAAAGGGGCTGCCAAATTCACCTTCAAAATTGTTTCTAATTATAATGTTTTTCTAATAATAGATAGCATCCACTAAAAGTCCGAGGGTATGATATTAATACTGACGCTCTGGAGCTTTTTATTCCTCGCGTCTTACCAATCTTGATTCATATTAAGTTTTGATAAACTCCGTTTTTATGATACCATAAAGCATGATGTACTACTTTCCATATTGCGTTTTACCGGATTCTCAGACTCCGGAACTGAATTAATTCACAACTACATTACCAATCAATATCAGGCGGTGAAGTTAAATAATAAACTTTCTACTTTCAGAATGCTTACCAGAGGAGTTCCGCAAGAATCTATAATGGCTCCTTTATTATTTACGATTTACACCAGTATGGATGACATACAGATTCATATTTCTTGTCGTTCGAGCTGAACGAAGATCTTGCAAGATTGGTAGAATACTCAACACATCACTCTCTCTCGCTTGATTCTCATAAATCGTGTGTGATTGTTTTCCGAGGTGGAAGGGTTGATTATAGTATTGACGGTGTTATCGTTAAAGTCAATTACATGGTTTTGCCGTTTATGGATGGTGGTTTAGAACTCATATTTCCAAATGTCTTCAACATGCCTTCAGTGCTCTCATATTAATTTATCCCCATAAACACAAAAATAGAAGACATACCTCATTGATTCCATGGTCCTTTCTCATTTTAACTTTTATGATGCAATTTACGGTCGCTGTTCAGACATTCCTACAAAATAGGTGTTATATTTAGGATCCGAAAGTATGACAGAATTACACATAAACTTAAAGATGTAGGATGGCGCAACATGGAACAGCGCAGATTTCTTCATGCCTCTCTCCTCTTTCACAGGATCATCTCGCAGAATGTACCACCATACCTATCAAAATCACTTTTCGGACAGATGTACACCACCTAAACCAAAGGTACAGAAGTTTGCTCACACTGCCTATTCATAGGATCGCCATTTAAACAGTCTTTTAGTTATATGGCAGCTAAAATGTATAACCCCATTCCATCGCATTTAAATAGTCTCTCCACAAGTATTCAGGATTTCATTGCACAAAATTTTGCTAAAATAGTCCGGTGTGTTGGTCGTGCCCCTTTAATATAAACTTTAAGCGTTCCTTATTTTTGGTTGTCTACTATGTTTATTTTTTTGGTTCTCCTTCACCTGCCTTTTAGTCGTAGTATTAGTCGCAAAATTACTATTATTATTATCATTATTAAGTACTGGGTCTTACAATTAAAGTAATTACCCAAGATCATTTTGTTTTACATTTTTCGCATAAATCAATAATCATCGTATCTTTGCTGTTATTAAAAAAGTATCTTACTGTGATCTTCCCCATCTGATAAATATAAAATGAAATACTTGTTTGCTGAAATTTCCTTAGAAACGAAATAGTAAATATTTTACAAGGTAATACCGGCAATCTGAAAATTCAGATTTCAACGAAACTCTAGAGGCTGAAAGAGTATTATACCAATAAAAAGTGTGGGCAAGCATCTCTGTCCGATACACAAAATTAAATGAGGGAAAAACTTCCAGAGCTAATTACTAATACAGGGTAAACCTAGGATTAAGGGACCGAAAAATAAGTCAAATTTTCGTGCGTTCATTGTGGCCCATTTTGTTCTATCGACTGGTACCTAGGCCAAGCAATTAATTGTAATCGCATTTTAATAACGATATTTTCATTATTTTAGGTAGAATCCAGTACGAAACTGTATTGTACTCATTCAAATTGTGGTTTGAAAAGAAAAGTATTGTGAGGTAATTGGTTTATGGGAGTACCATAATCTATAATTATGACACTAAAAGCGATTTGAATATGAAAATCTGGATGAAAACCGGATAAAGCGAATATCTATATTTGCTCAGGATCTCGGGAATTCTTCGATCGCCTTAAAGAATTGCGATTGCAGTGTCTGCATCTGCAAACTGTATGCTCATGAAAACAATCCAAAAAAGTAATAAAAGGCTGTCCCTAATCATTACGACAATGATAGCTTTGTTCGCAGCTAAATGATAAGGTACGGCAAGTCAGATTATTGCGATACAGTATCTAAGCTTTTTTTTTGCAGATTTTTGTACTGTAACATGATCTTTTGAAAAAGAATATTTCTTTATTGTTGCAAAAAAATTTTCGTATTTACATTTAGGGAGAGAAATAATAATATATAAACTATATCAAACGCACGTATATATGGATTACTACACAAGAAAGGATTTTCCTGCACATATATATGGAATAGGTTACAAGCGCAGATGTAAACTGCAGTATTTGCAGATTGTTTCATACGTTAGTTTTATTTGGTTTGATACAGCTTAATGTCAAAGTAATGACATGATATACAGCAACGCATTATTCGGTAAGTTTAGGAATACAATTTATATGATAATAATTGTATTTTGCCGCAATATATTTACATTAGACAGTAATTTAAACTTCTCTCTAGATTTTTTGTAGTGTCTTGGTATTTTAAAGAAAAATCTATTGGGCAAGTAATCGCTGATAGTAGTTTGGAATAATGTGATTAACCATTACGAAGAACAGGTTATTGCGAAGGTGTTCGATCATCAGCTTAAGAAATTGCACCGTTAAGTGCAAGATGATTGAGCGATAGGAATAAATAATAAAACGACAGCACAACAAAAATAAAAGGTAAATTATTGTTTCACTCCATTAATTGTATATTTGGGTTCCGTTTAATAAGTGACTGTTTTAGCATTTTCGTTTAGGGTTGAGCCTCAGTCGAGATAGACCATCTTAGGCAACATAAAGGGTGCTATGTTTCGAAGAAGGATTTTCCCTTTCGCTGGAGAAAAAATCCAATTGATGAATAATCGCCGAGAGCAATGTTGAGCAGTATGCAGACCATTGCAAAACACGATATTTTGTATTCTTTTTGTGTGTATCTTCAGATGTTTTGGTTTTGTCGATCAACATCAAAAGAAAGAAATACAAGCACTGCTTCACTTCCGTCTGATTGAATGAAACTGTATGGGGTGTGACTGCAGTAAATAAGGTATAATATTTATCTAAGTTAAAAAGCAATTTTTAACTGATTAGCGAAAAATTCAATTATCGATTGAATTTTAGACTTATTTCGTTTAAACTTTAATATTACATTAGCTTGATAGCTGCGTTTTCTGTAACTGAAAACAACAGATAAATTTCGAAAGCCTGTTAAACAAATGTGTCAACATTTATTAGGATAAATATTAAACCTTGCCTATTTTAAATTGAAAAATCTGCAAGAGAAGAAGTTTATTTTCATCTCTGAAAGAGCAAGTACAAGTGTATTCCTCAAAAAATCCAGATGTAGCTGCTCCGTGATGGTTTCGTCAAAGAAAACCAGTGATTCCATTATCAGCTACCCATACATTAACTTTGCAAGGGTAGTGTGTGCTTCGGAAATCCACTTAGGCAAAATGGAGTGAAATAGTTATTTATCAACCAAGTACGTGAAAAGAATGGAAATATTTCACGCACGAAGTTTGTACAATATTTTTTGTATGAATAAGAAGTACTTTTATTGAAAAAATAAATATGTAGTTGTATTAGATGAATTACAAAATTTTAAGTTGGCAGTACTTATCAATTCAATTGGTATTTATTTAAATCAAATTTGACAAGTTGAATATAAAATAAAAAATTTTCCGTTCTTTGTTTAAAAGACATCCATTCTGATGAAGAAATAGAACATTGATGTTTTCACGTGAGTTACTTTAAATACAATACAACATCTATATTGTCTATATATGTCTTTCTGTTTTATAACAAGCACTGCATTGGCAGCGCATCTATAAGTTATATCGGTTATATATTTAGTAACTTTATTTCTGTTACCACTCAGTAAGTATCAACTTTACTTCACTCACTAGTAGACTAAACATACTCGTGTTTATTCGTCTCATGAGATGGGGTTCGTATTGCCTACTTGCTTCCCCGAGAGTCGACAAAACACAAGCATTTCATGAAACGCACGGAAACTGTACTCGTTTCTGCAAGCTTGGTCACTAGTGCTTAAAATAAGATTTCATGCACTGATTTTAATGCGTGAAGTTGCTACTTATGGCATATGAATACAAAAAGAGAATTTGGCGAATCAAGCATGGATTATGATTGTGTAAATCTTTAAGTCCTTGCAATAGTTGTATTTTATAAGGACCGTATTTTTCTGCTTTTAATACATAGTACTGATTGCTAAGAAGCTTCTGGTCTAATTAACCGAGGTACACCATGATAATCCTCATTTACACTTATCAAAAATCAAGTTTCATATTTCATTAATTTTCTTAGCACGCCCTGCGTTTGACATCTCCAGTTTCACCAAATTCTGTCTCGATTTTACTCACTGTAAATTGGACGATATTTCTATGTGAATATTCTGCATTGAACAAATTGCATATGTCTCACTGAGTTGTCATATTCAATAAGAAATCAAATTTCTTTGTGCCGACTTTCGCTTAAATAACACATACTTACACTTAATTTAATTATTTCAAACTGACCAAAATGGCAATAATTCTAATCATTATTTCTAATACTATCAAGTCACACAAAGATACATCTTCCAAATAAGAGAATACTACTTCCAATGTATAATAGCTATATGACATTATCAGTATACTACGTTAAAAGTAGAATGAAGAATTTACATTATTGCAGATTGTAGTTAATATTTCAAAGCAGAAAATTCATAATTAATTTCATATTGAAATCGAAACATCATGCATACATATCCCTTCTAACTTATACTATGATCACGTCATGCATAGATTCCATACTTATGCTTCATATATAGAAACTTTACAGAAAATGTATTACTTCGTATCATAAAATCATGGATAAATTTCGATAACAGATTTCATAGATGAGTGAACACTTTCGAGAAAAAGACTTTCCTCTACGTCTGAGCTGCACACGATAAATCTTTTTTTAACATTCTATATAACTGAAAAGTAGGTGTCTATAAGTAATCTTACATAAAGCTTTCTCACAAGTGTTAAGGTATACACGATATTCAAATTAAGTAGGCAATCCTACAAAATGAACGAAAAGTATCTTTGGCCAAACTAAGAGTTTGTATTTCCAGCTAGCCTTAGCGTAAGAACAGCACAATCTCTTAGCAGCTAAATCGCCCAATTTGGGGGTATAGCCTTCTCGGTACCTGATTCTAAGGGAAATTTGGTTCTGATCACAAAAACAAATAGTACGATTTACGGGTGACGCTCTTCTACAAACAAAATGTATGTTTGCACAAAACGTGCGACGTATGCTTAAAGTTTGCATATCACCCCCATTTAAATTGTAAGTAAATTATTTCGCACGACCCTCTGTTATTTTAAATTACGATTTTGAATGCTGCGATCCTTTGAAAACACTTATAAACTTAGATTTAAATTTTTCACTACCCCACTTTATTCACCAAGGACGTGTGGCTGTGTACATGGAATGAGCGGTACATGTAATACCACAAAATACACGTTACACTTTCCCACATACGCTAAATGTGTATGTACTTAAGACACGTAGATGAGGTTAATACCGGAATTTGATTATTGTGGTCTTAAATACTCAGGGTCTGTCAAACTTGACTTACAATCAGGCACCTGAATTTATCGTTTTATAACGAACGAATTATGTTACAAAATTAGTTGCTCCATTCATAATAAAAACCTTTAAGCTTAATTAGATGTAATAAACAGGAGGAATTACGAAAGCAGAACGCCGGTGAGTAAAAAGGAATTATGGCAATTGGCAAATAGCAGATATATTAGTACACAACGAATTGATCCTGCGCAAAGGCAACAACAACGACAATTTGATTGTGAACATGACGAAATATCACAAAATCAAAGAGAGATTTATTTGAGTTATGAATTTCCGTATACACTTTACAGAAATTACCATGAACACTTCCGAAAAAAAATTAGAAATTTATTTAAAAGGCATAAAAAAGAAAATGAACTATTTAAAAAATGAATTTCTCTTAGATATATCGACCAGAATTAAATAATTTTGAAAATCCTTGTAGCTCACTCATTAAATCATCTAATCATCACATTACATGCAAGTATATGAATAGCATGGAGTATTTTATTGTCATAGCTGGTTACAGCAGGAAGAAATATTTTTCGAAATCGAATCTATCAATATTGAGATTTTTGCTCAAATATATATAAAAAAAGAATTAATTTATTTGCTTGTGCCAAATCAGCAAACAGTCTACGTTCATGTGTTATTTGTTATATAGTATAAAAACTTACGCACATTTCAGTTGTATGTATTTGCATATTCGTCCAAAAAAGAAAATGCTTCAAAACAAAAGAACATTTTTAAGGTTACAATAATAGAGCACCCGGAAAAAAACAAATATACTTTTCGGGAGTTAGCTGAAAAGTTTCATGTAGGAAAGACGCATATTGAAAAATAAAAGGTGTTGCAATAGATAGAGTGGTATATGATTGATTTTGCAAATTTTGTTCGCAATAAAAATTTTCCCTTGTTTAGACCAATTATTAAAGGAAAAGACCTGGAGGCCGGGAAAGAACTGGGAGAATTAAAGAAAAAAAGAATGGATGGCTGGCAAAATTCTATCAGAGGCACAACATCACATTTAAATTTATTTGTGGAGTAACAGCAAATGTTAGCGAGATCAACGCTAATGCTAAAATAGCTTCCTCATGGTAGTGAAAGAATCATTTACGGCAAACGCAATCCAAAGAGGGAGAAAATACACTACCTACCCGGCGTCATCAGCGTAGTTCCGAGAGTATTTTAACTCTACCTTGTATCGCTGTTGCCTCATAGTTAATGCCACAACATTGATGACGCCAGGTAGGTAGAGACATGTTCATAGGTAGTGTACTTTTTTCGTCTTTTCATTGAGTTTGCCGTAAATGATTCCGTCAGTACCATGAGCAACCTACTTTAGCATTTCTCTTGTTATTATTTCTAGGCATTTTCTGATGCGTTCTAATATAAACATTGTTCATTCTAAATAGAAGGATCTGGAGGCTTTCTTTTTTGAAATTCAAAAAGTAGGCGGAGTATTGTATGAAAATGAAATGAAACTAATGAAATCTAAGATTTAATAAATCAATAAATATACTTCAATGTATATTATTTAATGTGTCGTCAGCATCAACTTGTCAACAGCAGGTGTTCCTATACCTATCCTTTATCTTATTTCAGTATTCTTTAACAAAATTAAATTGTTTCCTATTAGAACAACAACTTTTGGAATCATTTGCGGCAGTTATTTCTAAAGTGTCGATATTCGCATTGCTTTTAGAAGAGCGCTTAAGAGTTATAACGATGCGTTTAATATAGTTCATTTGTGTATAGGATGGTGTAAATAAAACTTCAATTTAGCGCAATTTCAAGCATATAAAGTTATTATATAATTAACTAAACTTGTGTGGTGCGGAGGTTGCCGATTCTTATGTTATTTACCAAAGTTGTATTTGTTCAATATAATGAACCATTTTTTAGTTCATGTTATAATACAGAATTAAATTCTGCACTACATTAATATCCCCTATGCCTATTGAAGAACTTTTTAAAGAATTAAACGAAGTGATGCTCTTTGTGAAATATTTCTTACAAAATTAAAGAAAAACACTTGGTAATTATTTCATAAGTTTTATTAGTACTCGATATACATTTCCCCTTGCCAGGAGATTAGACACAGAGTGTCTTCATTCTGATATCATACTGGTGTTAAATTTATGTTATTATTAATATTAGTTTTAATTTTCGTGAAATTTCCATTCGCTACTTTCTAAATACGTAACACATAACATTAAACGTAACAATAAAGAAAAAACGGAAATAAGATAGGATACTTTAATGTACCCTAAAAATTAAAAAATCTTCTATGTGCCCTTATTTTCCAACCATCTAAGCAAGATGAATTTCTGTTGTGTAAACGTTCTGAAGTAAAAAGTTCATTTGGCAACGCCAATCTAACCATTCGCTTCAATTCTGCTATTGGATGTATTATATTATATATTCTTATTTATATATACTTATATATATATATATATATATATGACCTCACACGTAGAAATCGAGTGGGCTCAGATAGCGAGATCTAGGTGGCCATCGCCATGATACGTTGCGAGCAAACCAGTTCGTGAGTTCCTGCCCCATCATCATTACTGCCTGATTGTTGTAGCTCTGTCTGTTTGATCATAATAATGACGAAGTAAATTAAGGAGCAGTTCTTTCCAAAATCAGATACCGTCGTTCTCCAACTTTCTAAATATCGTTGTATATTGTTTATATTTCCAATATAAATGCCGAATGAAACATAACAACTCGTAAAACATCGGATATACTCTCTAGAGGACTTCTGTGGTCTCGAATTTTAATATACCCTCTTCATATATACTATACCATATACATTTTTTAATTTTTATTATTTTATGTATTTATGTGTCCTTTTTTGTGTTATATTGTATATACTTATTTATTTTTGTTATCTACACTTCTTTGACATGTCAATTATTGCGGTTTATTTAATTAATGATAATAATACTAATATACTCTTTATTACCATTACGCCCAAATTACAAAACAAAGTAAAATGTAGGTGCAAAAATAACTGGCCACACTCAGACTTAAGTTGCTACACAGTCTGATATTCAGTGTGACCACAAATATTCAGGAAATATAATGTAATAATCGTACGACACGCAAATAATCAAACTTAAGCTCATGTACAAGACGTAAGTACAATTGTAAATATCTTAGTGAGTGACATGTAACTGTATATTATTAAATCACAATGCCGAGCTCAAAATCATCTAACGCATGCGGGTCTTAAAAGCATTTAGACATAGTGGACATACACAACGGCAGTGTGTTATAAAAGCGCGCAATATTATCGTTCAAAGAGAGCGGTATGATAAGTTGGTGAAGTAATATAATAAGAATAACGTATATTGACATTGTGCACATCGCTTCTAATGGTAAGTCTAAAGTGGAGGTACGGCGGGGATTTCGTGGTTAAAATCTTGTATTAAAAAGTTTTACAAATGAAACCGGCGACGATTCTCCATGTTTAACCAGAGTTGGAAGTGTATGCGAAACATGTTAAAATCTTTTCAGGCCATAAACAAAACGAATGCAAGAGTTCTGAACTCTCTGAATTCTACGAGAAGTTGGGACATCAGTACAAGGACCATACACTACGTCACAGTAGTGAAATGAGATAAAACCAGAGCATAGCATAACATTTTTTTAGTAAATACAGAAAAACAACTTTTATTGCAATACAACTTTTTTTAATTGCTACACGCAGCACGGATGCACCGCGTGATATGGCCATTAAACCCCAGATCATGGTCCATATGTAATTCCAGATTTCTTGCAGAGACGCTAATTGGTAGAACACCTCCATTGATATTGACTGATAAATTGTTGGAGTCAAACTCAATATCATTTTTTTACCAAAGATAATAACGGACGTTTTATTAACATTAATATTTCAACAATGTTGGTTAGCGAATTTCACGATGTTGGCAAGATCAGAATTAATAAAAGCGTTGGCAAAGTTGAATGTGAGCAATGAAAGGAAGCAGATAAGCCTAATAAGTTCTATAGTAATTCCATCACAACCAACAGATTTTGAGGTCATTTTGTTGATAACGGAGTGAATATCATCCTCAGAAACATTATGAAATGATAAATAGAAATTAGTGTTATTGTCAAAGTAAACGTTTGTGTTAAAATTTAAGATTTCAGCGTCTAGAGTATCCTTTGAGGTAGTGGATAGGAAAAAGTTATTGATGTCATCAGCGTTAAATAAATGTGGGGGTAAGTTAATATTTCTAGAGCGAATTGAAATAATATTTAAATCTTTTAGATCGCACGCAAGACTCTTACAATCTGTAAAGCGAATTCGGTAGTCGAGGTAAGCTTTTCTTTCACATCTGATAGAAATGGTAGTAAAATTTTTGATAGTGTTATAATAAGAAAAATGATTAGGGTTGCCTGTGCGTTTATATTTGGAGTAATCCTGACCTCTCAATTTGTGCATTATTTTTATTACGTCTGTTATCCACGGCTTTCGTTCATGTGTAACTCTATAGGTTGTAAACGGTGCATGTATGTCGAGGAGAGTAGTGCTCAGAGAATTAAAGATAGCGACTTTGTCATCAATATTTGGGGCATCAAAAATAATGTTAGAAGGAGCATTAATAAGGTCGGCATAAAAGTATCATAATTGAAATATTTAAAGTCTCTGTATGTTTTAACAAAAGGCTGAATGTAGGGCAACTATGCAAGATACAGACCAGTGATCAGAAAAGCAATCAATGGCCTCTACTTTTAGATCAGTAATGAAATCCTGATTGTAGGTTAAAATCAAATCTAATAGTGAAGCTGAGGTATTACTCACTCTGGTAGGTTCATTAATCATTTGATAAAGTCCATACGTTTCAATAACCTCAAGGAAAGAATCAACTGCTTTGTGACCAGAGCTCAGCAGGACAATATTGAAACATTAAGCATTAAGCAAACATTCATAATAATCATAATAGTAATAACAATATTAATAGTAATAATAATCACAATAATCATCATAATAATAATCATAATAATAATCACAATAATAATCATAATAATAATAACCATAATAATCATAATAATAATCACAATAATAATCACAATAATAATCATAATAATAATCACAATAATAATCATAATAATAGTTATAATAGTAATCACAATAATAATCATAATAGTAATCACAATAATAATGATAATAATAATAGCAATAATAATCATAATAATAATCACAATAATAATCACAATAATAATCACAATAATAATCATAATAATAATCACAATAATAGTCATAATAATAGTCATAATAGTAATCACAATAATAATCATAATAGTAATAACAATATTAATAGTAATAATAACCATAATAGTAATCATAATAATAATCACAATAATAATCATAATAATAGTCATAATAGTAATTACAATAATAATCATAATAGTAATAACAATATTAATAGTAATAATAACCATAATAGTAATCATAATAATAATCACAATAATAATCATAATAATAGTAACAATAATAATCATAATAATAATCACAATAATAATCTCTAAGCACAGAATCTATTATCAGAAAATTTGAAGTTTCGGACTTGGGTGTATTATTTGATTCACAGCTTACTTTTTCTCAACATGTAGCAACACTTTGCTTGTCAGCGTCAAGATCTTTAGGTTTTCTTATACGATCATGTAAGTCTTTCCATAATATATCTTCAATTAAAACTGTTTATTATGCTACTGTACGTAGTAAACTGGAATATGCATCCCTGCTATGTTATGTATGTATGGTATCCCTACTACATTAATCAACAACTTTCTTTTGAAAGAATACAGAGAAAATTTCTCAAATATTTGTCTTTTAAGATCACTGGTGTGTACCCTGAAAGAAATGTAGATTACATTAGTTTGCTAAATCATCATAATGTTGAAAGTTTATCTCACCGCCGTGAGCGATGTAGTGCCACATTCATGCTTAAATTGCTACAAAACAAAACTGATTCTCCATCCTTGCTTGCTGCGGTTAATTTTAATGTCCCACCGCGTAGTACTAGATATGGTGCTATAATTAATACACTAAGGGCTAGGACGAATATTATGATGAAGTCTCCAATTTACGTTATGTCAAAGAACTTTAATGTCCTCTATTCCAGTTACTTGGAACTGTAAGTTATTTATGTTTGTTAGTACTAAGGTTTTTGTATTCTTGTATTGCTATTTTGCTCGTTTGTTTATTCTTTGTAGCAATTAGGATACTGTACGTATTTTTTCCTTTTTATTAAGTTGTCCTGTACTGGCTTTCGCTGTTGGACGAATAAACTTATTATTATTATAATCATTATAATAATCGCAATAGTAATCATAATAATAATAACAATAATAATCATAATAATAATCACAATAATAATCAAAATAATAATCATAATAATAATCATAATAGTAATAACAATAATAATCAGAATAATAATCACAAAGAATCATCAATCTTCTTATTATTATTATTCTTGTTCTTATTATTAGTATACTTCTTCTTATTATTAATATTCTTGTTCTTATTATTACTATTGTTGTTTTTATTATTACTGTTGTTGTTCTTATTATTACTATTGTTGTTCTTATTATTACTGTCGTTGTTCTTCTTCTTATTGTTATTATTATTATTATTATTATTATTATTATTATTATTATTATTATTATTATTTTATTTAATTATTAGTATTTATTTTAATTATTATTATTATTGTTGTTATTATTCTTGTTCTTATTACGACTATTGTTATTCTTATTGTTACTATTGGTGTTCTTATTATTATTGCTATTATTATTATTATTATTATTATTATTGTTATTATTGTTATTATTGTTATTATTGTTGTTGTTATTATTATGATTATTGTTGTTGTTAACGAATAAAGTGAACGCCCTTGAAGTATTGGTACACAACCAGAAGGTATCTATTCCTTGTGTTGCAGAACACTGGCTTAATCCACAGAACATCACTGTTTTTAACATATGCAATTATAAGATGGCTACTTACTTTGTGAGAAATACCCATATACATGGCGGAGTATGTTATTATGCAAGAAATGATCTACTATACGATGAAATAGAATTCGTATCTAAAATGTCTGAGGAAAAAAGTTGTGAAACATGTGATATATACATAAGTCAACAAAATTTTATTATATTATGCACATACCGCTCTCCGGATAGCGTTATTGCTCAATTCCTAGAAATCATTTCTAATATTCTTGCTAAAATGCTACAACAATACAATAAGGGTGTGAGGATTCTTCTTGCTGTCGACTTTAACATTAATGTGACCGCTACCAACAAAGACTCTCGTGACCTAGTAAACACTCTACTAAGCTTTCACTTAAAGCAAACAATCATTCAGTCCACGCGAATCCAAGATTCGTCGGCAAGTACAATTGATAAGATACTTACCAATATACATATGCGACTATACGGCAAGCGTGCTGACAATAGCTATATCTGACCACAAAGGGATCAAATTTAATATTAGCCGTAACCAGCTAACAAAACAAAATTACACCAAGTCTAGAATTCTTACGCAACAAAATGAAAGATGGACTGACTCGATAACCGTACAGGGTGTCAACATAAAACATGACTTGATCTTAACACAGCTGATTGCCAATATAAATACGGCCTTGCCCATAAAACTAGGCTAGTTAGAAGAAGCAAATCCAAACAGTAACAACACTCTAGTAATGAACTAAGGCAAATTCGAGAAACATTGACTTTAATACAGGAAGCATACAATCAGTTGGGCGACGAGGATCTAAAAAAGATATTCAAAAACTATAATTTTACCTCAGAAAATAAAAAGAACAAAAAAGAAATAGATATCTTGATTCCATATATACTTCGGACAAAATACAGAAAGGAATATGGGACATAACCAAAAAAGAATCCGGCAAGTCGAACAGCTTGAAACAAGTACCAAATCCAAATGATCTGAACGAATACTTCTGTACTATGGCGGACGAGCTCCTAAAAAACTATAACCAACCTATTACTCGATCAGAAACTACAACCAAACTGCAATATAACAATCAATCTTTTTTCCTGACACCAGTAACATTTGATGAAACAAAAGTCATAATTCAAAGAATTAAACCGAAAGATACGCTGGATATTTATGGAATGAATACGAGAATGCTGAAAAAATGTTCAGATTATCTGTTCGAACCTCCTACTGACCTCATAAACACATGTTTTCAACAAGAATCCGTACCTAATAACATGAAAGTGTCCAAAATTGTACCCATATATAAATCTGGTGATCCTAAAATTCCTAGCAACTATAGACCTATTTCAGTCCTACCTGTACTCTCGAAGCTCCTCGAGGCTGCGCTCCTGTCGCGTTTTGTATCCTTCTTCGAAAAGAACAACATATTAGCCAATAACCAATTTGGTTTTTGCACGGGCCGATCTACGATGGACGCTGTTATGGCAGTTTAAAACTTTGTTTGGAACTCCTTAGAAGACGAGGAAGATGCTATGATGCTGATGTGCGATCTGTCCAAGGCGTTTGATTAGGTACAGTGTGACATTCTACTTCACAAAATATAACATTGTTGAATCCGTGGTCATATCTCGCAATTGCTACGTTCCTATTTTGAAATCCACAAACAATTGATATATCTGAATGGTATATCAAGCGAATGCAAAAACATCAAACATAGATTGGCCCAGGGGTCCCTTTTGGGTGCCCTGCTATTCTCCATCTTCGTCAACGATCTCCCACAGCACATGTTAGGTCAGGTTGTGCAATATACTGATGACACCACACTTTTATGCAGAGGCTTAAATTATCAACAGCTGGAAGCAGAAAGTCGTGTGATCTGAAGCTACCACATGGTTTGCGTTGAACAAACTTCTTCTTAATGAAGAAAAAACCGTTCAATTATCTTTTACATCTAAGCGAAATAGCTATAGGCTATAGGATAGCTACAGGCGCCGGATCAGCAAAACTACTATGAGTATTCTTGGACACTAGATTAACCTGTAGAGCTGAAATTGATGCTCTCTCTTAAAAACTTTCTTATGCACTGTATGGCATACGGAGAATTCGATTAATTACCAATAAAGAAGCAGCAGTAGTAGCATATCACGCACTTTTTGACTCTCAAATGTGCTACAGCATTCAATTATGGGGCGAATCTGCACATGCGAATGATATCTTTGTTCTACAGAAAAGACCCTTGCGTGCAATCGAACAAGTAACGCAAACAACACACTGTAGACAGCTATTTATGTCTCTTCCATCAGCTGCGATCTAAACAATAGGTATTCCTTCCTTACCATAGTCTGGCAATAACACATCCCGACTACTTGACAAATTGGCAGTTCTCAGGTAGTAGCTGTAGTCCGGCGTCCTGTAATCGTCAGAATACAGTACGCAAGTTCTTTATATGGTTGTCAAACGTACATGTCAGAAACCCCCGCGATGTTATTTAACTGCGGACCGATATCTGAATCTAAGAATCTCTGGAAAGTGGCTCCGGCGGAATGCAAAGCAAATGGTAAAACCGACCGGTAGAAATGGCCAATATGGGGCGACTCTCTGAAGCTAGCTCTGCCAATACCTGTGTTTCAGATCGAGCGTTGTGAAATACTTACTGCCATGCAATTTATCAAGGATTTCCGTGATACGGCAGGTGGTATGAATCCTTGACTGTCCCATTACTAACTATTCGGCAATCTTTTGCACATCATTTGCACGATGGTGACCGAAGGATTCCAAGGACTCTCAATTGGCTCCATGATATCCTCAGCCAATATCCTATCGAGCTCACAATCAATGATTTTCTGTTTCTTCGGATTATATGGGTAAGACGAATCACGTGCTGTAGCTGACTCGTTCGTCCACGGACCATGACGAACTTGCTCATTCAAGGAAATATACACGGTTCTTCGTGGTAAACTCACAGGTTATTCTACATGCTCAGTAACTCAACTGTGTCACCATTAGATAATATTATCCGGGTTCTAGCATCCCTCTCCTTCTGTGACTGTGGTCAATGAAATATTTCAGTATTTTCTTAGAAATTTTGAATTTTGATTTTAATGAAACAAATTCCCTATAATAATCCTTATGTTCTAGCTAAGTATTTTAAATAACAGATAAAGATAGATACAATTTTGATGGTTTACGTTGGCAGTGCAGTCACAATACTACTCACACGAGCTCATTTCACTTCTTCGATGAGGCTTCGCTTCTTAATATCCTTTCACCCCGGTTCGGCTTTGTCCTTAATATTTTTTTAATGTCCTCTTTTCCCCATAAAATTCGTCCAAATGTTTTCTTGATTAAGTTTTGATGTTTACTTAGATCAAAAAGAACATGTTACTCGCTTGTTTAATTAATAGAAATCCTTTTTTTATTCGAATATCATTTTCAATAATTTTCGTTATCCCAGACAAAAGTCATTATAATTTCTCTCTTCTTTTTTCCAATTCAACGTTTACATAATTTTAAATACAAATCAACTTAGAAATCGGAGTGCCCTTGCTCCCCGGTGGTGAAGTATTACATTTCAAGTTGACATCGAATTTATGTTTTCAATTTTCGAATCGAATCAAAGTTTTCAATTTTGATCCCAATGTAATGTGCCTGAGCAGTATTAGTATCTTGAAGTTACAGTATAAGCGATAATACAAGAAAGCGTATTTTTTTCGTCATACAAGAGAGAGAGACCAAAAATAATGATAAGAAAACTTGAAAGAAGAGGTATCCAACACTGCTTCTCTTTGTAACTTTTATAAACACACGATGTTCAAGCTAACTTGTTCGAATGAGAGTATCTAATTAAAGATACTCCTCTAATCACGGAGATTGTCGAATTATATCACTATATCGACCTCTACAGAATTATGCAGTCTTTGCCACAGAATCTGCGAGGGTAGCACTTTTCGACTTCGAGGCTAGCACACCCAAGGCAATTAATATAAATGAATATATTTAATGAACCAGCTACCAGCAACCACCATGTGTATACGCGTTTGGCGTTATCACAACTCATCAGTACACCTATGTGGAAGGTAGCAGCTGTAATTCAAGTTCGCGTATATATTCGACAATCTCCGTGATTAGAGTATCTTTAATTAGATACTCTCATCCGAACAAGTGAGATTTATACAGTTTGTAGATTACTTCATTTTACAATCTTTAGAATTAAGTAAGAAGGTAAACTTCAATTAGATCACAAAATAAGAAGATTCACAAAATGCATTATAATAGATGGCATTCCAAATTCAATGGACTTTGGTCGATTAGATGTCAAAGTTACACTAGAACTTACAACAGAACAAAATTATTTTATCTTAGAAAAATATAAATTCCAAAATCATCCGAATTTGGCTGCACCTGTGGTGCGCACTACCTGCAGAGTAGGTAAACCCGTCTCATTTTAATGCCCGTTCGAGATGAATGTTTCTTGCAACTGTAATAAAATAATTGTTTGTGTAGAATATATATTACTATTACTAGAATATTAACATTTTCTAAGGAACACTTCTTAATTCATTAAAAACATATCTTTTGCTAATGTCCTTTGCTTATTTCCAGGTGTACAATAACATTTAAAATACATAGAAATACCCCTATTTTAAGTACATCCACAAATCCATCGCCGTATAAGCCACTCCCACAAAGAAAAGGGTTTGATATCACGTCTATGGGGGTATGACATTAATTTTGAAACCAATTGTACATCGTCAACTTTACTGTTACAATTTGTTAACATTCAAAATCTTTTCTTTATATACGTATAGTTTGGATTATTTAATTCGAAGAACCCATCTACTTATAAACAAACACCTGAGAACTTCTATCACAGCAAGCTACCATATAATCTATTTAATATATATAATATAATCTATATATTTTAAAGCCAATTTTATAAAACATCTTACCGTTTTAGTTATTTCTACTTTTATGAAAAAAAGCAAATAAACGAAGTGAAAGTTAGAAAGTTTTTATGTGAATTGTGGAGGGTACAGGTACTCTACTATTTAACCAAGGCATAAAAAGTAAACAAAACTATACAGGCTGTCCCACAACCTAGTTTTGATTTTGTATAACTTCTTAGTACAAAATGTTTTTTTTTTTTTCAAATGGAACCCCGTGTATATTTTTACACCATGTAACGTTGAATTGAATTCTCTATGGAAAAGCTACAAGTGTTCTTATACTATCCCTATCTCTTCTTTTAGGATTAGTGATTTTCAGAAAATGTATTTTGAATTAGTACTTAATTAATAGTAAACGGTAAAAAACAATTTTAATTTCAAAAGCATATAAAAAAAAAACAAAATATAGAGAAAATAAAATTTATCGAATACTAGGTAATCAAAAACGAAATGATGTACGTATAATAACATTATAAATGTTGTATATGACCTCTCTTCGCTGGCAAACACTTTAGAATCCTGCTATAAATTCCAGTTGTTGTAGCCTGTTTTATTTGTTCAGGATTTATACTATCAAATGCTTTTCTTACTCGTCGTTGTAATTCTACTTTGGTCCGTACTGTAACCGAATACACCAATAATGTTATATGTCCCCATAAATAAAAATCCAAGGGCCTCAAGTTAGGAGAACTTGGTGGCCAGGCCCAAGATCCGTTGCGTCCAATTCACTTATCATTAAACATCGTACGTTCTAAAGGATCTACCTCAAGAATGAACTGGTGCGTACTCCGTGAATATGAAATAAATTAAAGATATATTCGCTTCTATTTATAGCTATCAAAATGGCTTTCCATTTGTGCCAATGCAATAAATACGACAACACAGATCAAGATAATTTGACAGATCACTTGAGTGTAGATTAATATTGATTAGTAATGCTCCGTAGTCGCCATAGCCTACTGCGTGCCAATTTTCCAAGAAAATACTAATCCTAAAAGAAGAAATAGAGGTAGGTACAAGGATACTTTTCGATAGAGAATTCAACTGTACAGCACATGGTGTAAAACTATATAGGGAGTTCCATTTGAAAAAAAAAGTACTTTTTGTACTAAGAACTTACGTAAAACCAACCCTAGGTTGTGGGACACCCTTTCTACCTTTTACTGTATAGCTGTTACACGCCTTTAATGCATCATAGGTTTTTTGCTTTTTCTCACAAGTCAGAATAACTCTAAAACAGTAACCGATAGATAAGAATATGGTTTATAAAATTGGCTTTAAAATGCCTAGTAGAGTCTAAAAATGTAACAAAAAATATAGGTTTCTACTTATAATATCAAAGTTGGCCATGACTTTCGATATAACAGGAAGTGCGACATTAATGAAGCTATTTTTTCTAAATAAATCATAGCTAACTACGCTTAAACCCGAAGTTTCAAAATCGAGATATCATTCCAATAGATAGATAATGGCCTTTTCGTAAGATTCCTAAAACGTACGCTCTATTCACACTACCATGAAATGTTAAAATTATATAACATGGCCGATTCCATTTTATAGTGTAGTAATTTTGAGTTTATTTATAATGGCTTCATATTAACCAAGCTAGGTCTTCGTTATCGAATGCATCTGTGAGTAACAATATGTGAACCAGTATTCCAATAACCATGTTTATTTTGATGTCCGCTTGGTTCATAAATCATTGCGACCCTCTATTCTCGCTGAATAGATGATACAGTAAATGACCACACACCAAACACAATTTGCCACTACGTTATTACAAATAAAACGGTTTCATAGTTAGTGCTCAATAATAAGGACCATCTGTTACTAAAAAGGACAGTTTGTTTGATAATCTTACAAAAGAAGTTACCCGCCCTCTCAGGGGACGCACATAGATACGTCTGTACCCTCTAATACTTTCAGAATGTATACTGCTATTAATTTAAATACTATTCGAGTAAACTGAGTATACATACATTATAAAAAAATAATCAATTGTTTCTGTTATGAAATTGTATTAAATTCTTGATTATATTAAACAGCAAATTATTCCGAGTCTTCTTACAGTTTTACTACCGTTTTTGTACCTTAGTAGAGTTATCCAACTAGAGTCTATTGGAACTTTATGTAATCAGCAGTACGTTGAAAGATATGCACTTACGTGTAGTAAATCGTAAAATTAATTAATCTAAAAGTAAACAACTTAATATTAACAGATTCTACCAATTTTTTTCGTTAGCAGACGAGCATATATAAACAAAACACTAATAAATATAATAATAATATATTGTTATTATTATATTCTCGAAGCATGTGTCACTTGGCCGTGAGTGAGGTATACAGAGCAGACTGTGAATGCCCCTTTTGTCTCTACAGCAACCAATAAAACTAAGGTTGCTTGGAGTAACAATAAAAGGCACTAACTATTTTGTAGTAATCTATTTCGTAACTGTCAAAATTACACACATATAATAGAACGTCGGTATTCGTATCCATATCAAAATTCACGTCCATATGCACATTAAAACAAACGATCATCGTAGATGCGGGGATGTTGAAATATGGAAAACATTGAAGTGGCATCTCTATCGTTAGAAGAGAGATCGATTAAAAAAATTGGCAGAGTCAAACGTTCAATTCAATTCAATTTAACATTTAATTTTGTTTATAAATGTTCTCTTAGAACCAATACATCATCATCGGCCTTTAGATCCAAAAACTAAAAATCAGGAGTATTAGGAAATTGAAGCTGAAAAAAAAGCACGGAATAATATTGTAATGTTTTCAAAATTTGCAATAAAAACACTGCTTTGAAAAGCATAATATATCCATTTATTTTCGCTTAGGAGTCATATTTTTGGTACTATATATTCAGTTATTAGCAAATAGAACACATCAGAAAATGCCTAGAAACAATAACCAAAAAATAATGCTAAGATAGCTTAGCTTCCTCATGGTATTGATGGAATAATAAATGGATGGATGGATGGAATGGCACTAGAGGGCGCCAAGAAATGTCGAGTTTGTCGTTTTGAAAGTTGTGGTATTAACTGCGAGGCAGCAGCGATAGAAGGTAGAGATATGAAAAGTACTCTCGAAACCACGCTGATGACGCCGGGTAGGCAGAAACATGTTCGTGTGTTAGTGTATGTTTCTCTCTCTCCTTTTATTGCGTTTGCCGTGAATTATTCCATCAATACCATGAGGAAGCTAAGCTATCTTAGCATTATTTTTTGGTTATTAGCAAATAGTTTATATTGTGCTTATTATTCGTTCACAAGAGTTAAATAATTTCGTTCACGAATGAAAAATATTTTAAGCGCTTTTCTAACTCTGGAAAATAATTGATTTCGTTTCAACATTTTTAGCAAGTCAGCCATGAAATAAATCCGAATTTCGATGAGCTTTAAAGGCAATAAAAAGGCGCACCATCCGATTCAATCAACTGTTTATCGATTTATTCAAATATTTTCTTTCAATGTATACTATTTATTATACATGTAAGAAATCGTTTAGTTACCGCTTATGTTTGGGATTTTATAACACTAAACTCGACATTTCAATTAGCATTTATATATACAAAAATAAACTCGGGAGAAGGTTGCTGGTACGCACACACTTGGTTAACATTGTTTTAGTGTATATATATACACCGTAATATACTGTACATTATTACGTTGCTTATTATACATGCAGTAATAAAAACTCCATAAAACAAATAAAATCAAATACCATACCAAGTTGAGAAGGTTCATTTATTTGTCCATACCTGGTCTCTCAAGTGTTAAATAAATAGTCGAAATTGCGAATAAATAAACGGGCACTAGTTCTTATCAGCGAGTTGAAGATTTTAGGCGCCATTAAATTTTATGGTGGGCGGACTATGTTGACTTAATAAGTATTTGACTCGATATACCAAGCTTTTATGTTTGTACCTGTGCATATAGTTGAGGAGAATTCGTATCTCTGTAGTTTAATAATATAAACTGTTACACATCATGGCCGACGCATGTATACATGTCTCAGATGCGCCTACGATCAGTAAAGACGTATAACATAGCAAGACATAAAAGATATAAAAAAACAAACCCTTGTTTTCACCTCTCACAATGTCTATTGAAATAAATGATTTTACTTATTATATTTCATCTTCACATAGAATAAGAAAGAAGATTTATCGATTTTTCAGTTTTTCATGTAATTTTGCTTCTACACAAACTCGCAAGTGCCCTAAGTAAATGACTTCCGTATACGCGGTATGTCCACCAATTAACATTTAAAATAGTTGTCCCGCGCTGAAAAGTAGAAACGATTGAACCATCAATGCAAAATGCATCCGATAAACCACAAGTACAATGATCTATTGACAATGTTCACATAACACCTTAAATATGTCAAACTGCATAATTTAACTGAACAATCTTTGGTTTCTAACTCAAACTGTTTTGCTCCAATTAAGTATTGTCCAATGTTTGAGGAACAGTAAGAAGAGCTAGATAAATACTCATCATATTGTAAGTAGTTACTCCATTTCATTTCATTTCATTTATTTGTGGAAATCTGTAAAGTACACAATTACATAGAATCTGTCAGATCACTGTCGTACAACTAAAAGACAATAACATATAAAATGCTCGTACAAAACTAGTACGATGGTTATAAATAAAATAAACAGACAAAAAAGGACAATATGCTATACTACAGAAATAAACGGCACTCAAAAACGGAGTCTTGTAGTCTATTCATATAAAACTCATTCACATCATAGATGTGGCCTTCACGAGGTAAGTATGTAAGCGGTATTTAAATTTGTTAATTTGTGAGTTTCTCAGCACAACTGGCAAATAATTCTAAATTTTCACAATTTCAATTAAAACAGCTTTCCCTATTAGTGTCTTTTTCTTTTGAGGTAGCAGCATGTATTGATGTTTTTGTCCACGCATGTTGTGACCATGCTGTATGTACTCACTGAAGAGATCCTAATTGGCTTTCACTAAAACCGCGCACTCATAATTGTACAGTCCTGGCAAGGTGAAAATATTATAATCGACAAATACGCGTTTACATTTTCTGTTTTTCGTACGCCCAAAAATAGTTCGCAAGCGTATGTTTTGCGCTGACACGAACCGCTTCCACGGAGGCGCCCTCTCCATTGTCATCATTAGCTGTTACTCTTTACTCCCAGTTTCTTTATTAGGCTTTTTTTTATTAGGCTTAGTGCGTTCTCTTTTATTTCAATGTCTCGCAGTCGGCTGTATAACTTTATACAATCACACGCACGCCATATCCATAAAAATTCTCGATGTTTCATCGCCCACATAAATGCCCTCAAAACACGGCATAGTTGATTGATCTACCTCGCATGTAATAATTTTAAGAGATATAAGAAGCTTTTGTAGATTATTATCTCATATACTTCGAGATATTGGACAAAAGCGATATTGAACGACAGCTCTTTATCTCTGATTTATAATATATTGAGAAGTTTATAGTTCTCAATATATTATAAATTCCCACAACAAAATTATATTCGTTTCTGTATACGCATTTCTGTATCATGTTAACATGTCTTCACACAATTATTGAGTTGGGATTTCTCTCTTCTTTCTGACGTAATCCACATATTTCCCAACCTTTTCTTTTTATATATGCCTTTTTAGATAGCAGTCTTCAATTTCCTTCGATAGAATATTAATAAATCGCCAGTATCTTTCTTTTGAACTTGCGTTAGATACAATGCTCAACCAGTCATATGCGTCAATCCCTCAATCAATTTGTTGAGGGTTTGCTTTTTATAACGCAACAATTATTTGGGTTTTGTTAATAGTTGTATTTTCTTGAACTTCATGTAACATAGATATTACTTGAGCCGAGTGATCAGAAAGCGAGGACGTAATTACGTAACTTCTGTAATATTGAGTCACTATTAACAATATGATAAGTTAATATTGTTAATAGTGGCCGCGGATTTTTATGTAATTCTAGTGGGGGTCCCAAGGTTTGGTCTCAAATTAAAAGAAGTAGATCCATGTTCTTGTGATTATTTGTTCTTTATTTTCAAAATAATAATATTTATGCTTGTTCTTTGCAGATTGCACCATTTCGGCGAAGATGTCAAGGAACGCATCAACATCTTCGGACGGTGGCATATAAATACGTGTAATAATAATGTTGTTGGATGCCTTCTTGGACAAAAAGATATGATCCTCGGTGTGTCTTGTTTCGGTGTACGTAACAAGGAAGGCCAAAGTTCCAGCATTTCGGTCGGTATCGAAACCTTAATGAAGAATATTATTCGGATCCCTTTGCAGTGATTTTAACGCAATTCATATTGCTAATTTTTTTATTTTGTAAATTTCTTTCTAGGTTATTTTCAGTAGTGTTCGAATCCAAACCCGATATGTGTACAACGAATTGTTCCTTTTAATTCAATATTCATCGCTGTTCCATTTATTGCGGTGTTTGAGCTTTTTGTGTACGTTCTATTAGCGTAAATTCATTCTCATTCGATATTTTAATTTCGATATGATCTGTTGTCTCTTTCTTCTGCATATTGTGATAGGTTTAGCTCTAAATTCCTTTCAAGTGTACTGAAATATTATTTCTTGCTGTTATGTTTTTGTAAATTACTGATTTCATTGGGTAAAGTAGTAACAACTTTGTTTGTTATCTACGGCTTATTTATGCTATTGTAATTAGCTTTTCTAAATTATTCTGGCCTTTATTTTCCGATGAATCTGCGGTTGATGGCTGGATCTTTAAGATTAGATTCTTCTGGCACTCTTCGTAGGTCCATATCTTCGTAGAATCACTACCATTTAGATGAGTTAATGTTTCAACACTAATATTTGCACATTCGGTATGGAAATCTCATTCACATCTATTTCTACGTGATATATGACTACTCCCAAGTATTATGTTTTTATCACAGGTCGCGCAAAGTCGTCACCTTATTTTTCTAAATAAACTTGAAAACACAATTGACGTTATTTTAAGACATTTGGTGATTTAAAGCAAAATGTGTGTTTGCCTTTGAGAAAAAGTTGTTTTTTCAGCTCAATGCTGGAGGTGTTCACTTAAAATCTGAAACACATTTAGTAGAAGTTTGAAAAAGTCTGGTGTAAGTAAAAGTGTTGATTTAACACTAACAAAAGTTGGTGGAGCATATATATTGCTTCGAGAAACCTCATATTGATACTTGAAGGAATGCGTTAGTGTGTTGAACTGACACTGAATGTTAGTACATATTTTCCAGGTACTTTGTGTGGTTCTGAAAAACTTAAATTAAAAAATTAAATGAAAAATGTAACCAAAATGTCTGCTAATACTTATTGTTGTTTACGTCTGCTCTAATTTTTATGTATCTTGTTTGATTTGACTGAATGAGTGAATAAGAACTGAAAAGAACATTGAAATTTCAGGACTACTCTGGAGAATTTGAAAGTAGGAAACTTGCTTAGTTTGTTCAACTTAACGCCATCTTCGCGTCAAAAAAACGGCCGACATTTCTTAGGCCAGCAGATACTCTTATTCTATCACTAGAAGATTATTAGATTGTTGTTGTAAATTAAATGGAAAAAATAGTCGAATTTAAATGAATGATTATTTAGATTACGTGAGGAAGTCATGTTCACTGTTCAGTTACTGACACTTTTTATTTCTGATACATGAATTGAAATTCGTTTATTGTAGGTGAACTTAATTACATTAGCAGTGAAGTACATTTAAGCGGATGAACTCCAGTTCCTTTACAATGAATGAACTGCAGTGTTTATAATAAATGAAATGTGCACTTACATTAGATGAACCGCAGTTCATGCACAGTGACTGAACTAATATCATTTGCCATGAATAAGGACACTGTTTACTAGAACTGAACCTGTTTACTTACCTACTTTTTGATAAGGGTAATTCTTCTCGTATCCTGAACAACTTTTCACCAACCTACTTTATTCCTTTTTTGATATGGCTAAAAGTATTTTAAATTCAACATGTACAAAATGTCCAAAATAGTGAATTAGCAAACATAAGGTTTAAAAATTTAATATATTATGGAAAATTTGAGATAAATTAGAAATCTTTATTGGATCATGACACTATTACGACTTTTTTATGTGAATCATCTCTAATACACATCCAATTTTATAATCCCAGTATTATAACATTATTCAAATTGAAATTAAATGTATGTCCTGCAAGGTTAGCATGTTTCTTAAGGGTTGTTATGATTTTGCTGAATAACTCTTTCTTTTGATATTGTTTAGTTTGTCCAGCATAAACTTTATTGCAAACATTGCAGGGAATTGAATAAATGACGTGTATTTTTTTTAAGGGGATTTTATTTTTAAGTTTTGAGTAAACGGAAAATAAGTTATGTTAGTTTCTAAAAATAATGTTCGTTTTTCAGATAGATGGTTAATATAAGGGATTACAATATACTTTGTATTTTTTAAATTCTTTTCGAAATTTTTAATTATTGTAATATTTGAGTAGTCTATTTTTTGTTTTTTTTTTTTATAATTTTCAGGGGGCAGTTATTACCGGTGAGTAAGGATTTGATTTTTCGCAAAAACTATGTTTCAGGATTCCGGGCTAGTCAAGCTAATACCACTGCCTACGAAGGCGCATAGAACACACTTTTTATGAGTGCTAGGTTAGGTAGATAAATAATTAACATACAACGTCCAGAAGCAGTTGATCTATTGTATAGTTTGGATAGAATTCTACTAGGGGTTTGTATTAATGACAAATCTAAAAAGTTTTTTCAAGGCTCTTTAGAACTAGTCCCCTAATTACACTAGATAGGCACTCCCATAGCAAGCAAATTGAAAATATGTACCATCCAAAGTTACGTCTATTGCTTTGATAAATTCTTCTAGGAGTAACTGTATGTTGTTTTATTTGATCCCATTTTTGGGCTGTTTGTTTAGCTAAATTGGAATGTTTGCGTATAAAGGGACAATTTCAAAGATGACCATTTTCTCGTTAATCCCAGGTTTAAAATTGTTAATTACATTTTTTAATTTAAAAGGACTTTTTTTATATAATATTTGTTTTTACCTACTACTAGTAGTTTTCAGGAAATCAGTCAAGAACTTTGACAATTTATAAAATGCACTATGAATGCAAGAAACAATGAGTCTTAGTGGGTTTTTGTGTGTTATAGTTTTGCCAAATGTTTAGGAGCAAAGCATTTGGGAATTAATTAAAGGAAAAAAGTAATACTAAAGACTTTTACATAATTTTAATATGTATGTGATTTATAATGACATTGTTCCTATATACTTTGTATTCTATTTTAGCCTCTAATGAAAATAAAAAAATGTTATCGCAACGTTAAGTACCAGACAGTGATCAATATTTACCATAACTGTCATTCTGGTTTTATTCTGCAATTGTCTAAACGATTTACTTCATTTTATTAAACTCTTCTATTTTATTTCATATTGATTTGATACGGACACTTTCTTTATTCCAAGTTTCATTCGGTTTAATTTAGGGTTTCACCATCTACTGTTCTTTGTAGAAATTCTTGTATATACTTTTATTGGAAACTATGTATATGAAAATTAAAAGATCTCCCTTCGATAAATGTACAATATGTCGACACATTCGGCATTGATAAAATCAGTAAAATATATAAACATAAACACAGCAAAACCAGCGCGTAAGGCATCACAGAAACATCACGTATATAATGAATATGTTAAAATAATTAATTTAAAAATGCAAACCTTAATAACTACTGTCTGATGACGTTCTGTAACTGATGAAGTTCTGCATCTGTAAACAGTTGTGAACTAGACGATGGTTCAGTTGATGGCTCCGTCTTATAGTCAACATCTATGTATTTTTGAAGTAAGTAAAACTATAATCTGATTTCTGATTGTTGCTCTAAAGTCGCCATTACGTAGTTAATTTACATGTTTGATCAGTGCAACCATCACTTGCGTTACAATAATACACCCAACGGTTGGCAAATGTATGTATGCAAGTAAGTATCCCTGGAGTTTCTAGAGACATGAAAATTCAAGTTCCTGGATAGATATTAACGAATATTGTATATTTAGTTCGAATATTTTTATCGTAATTTGGGCTCGGTATGTTTTATTACACGACCAACAAAATATTAACAAAGAAGCAATTTTTTAGGCAAAAGTTAATAGATCTAGTACTCGACAGGTATGAAACTTATACGTAACAGTAGCATTAGTACACAGATGGAGTTGGATTTAACACCGGTTGATGTCTTGTCCATTGTTCCCTCAGGATCATCCGTTTCGGAATAAAATGTATTCCTAATCCGATAGAACCTCATCCATAGGTAATGGCGGATTTTATTCCCGCAAAGAAAATAATCTAATCGCGCGGAATGAATTTTTTCCGTTGAGGAGAGTAATGCCACCGCTATGGAAATACTTACCACGGCTATGAAGTTAATTACATCCATTAAAGATAGATTTTACTTCGTTTCTAGGCTAGCTTCGTCCGTGATGGAGGAAGTTACCACCAGTAAGGTGGAGTTTAACACCACATGGCGCTATGTTGTAACCGTTTGCACTCTCGATTCTGCACATGAAGAATGTTACTTACTTAAGTAAAGGTAACATTCGCAATCTTGAGTACGTAAGTAAGTCTGGGTCAGTACTTAAGCATGATGTATTACAATTTAAATATAAACGCGTTTACATTTTAATTATCACGTTTTAATTATCACCTGCAATAAATTTGAAGCTATTGGAGGGAATTCTTAGTATTTAGATTAAAATTGCAATGTTGGACATGCATATTAGATTTGTAATTAATTTTATTTTCGGATATATTTAGCAATAATATCAAATACGAGTAGAGAACTGCTTGTGAAAACTACATATAACTGCAGTGTATATATTTATTTATATTGACTTACAAATAGATTATTTAAAAAGTTCTCCGTTCTGTCTCCTACATAGCCGGCTTCCGAGCTGATTATAGTACCACTACTGCATTATTAAAATTCACAGACGACATAATAACAGCCATGGATAGCAATAAATTAACAATATTGGTACTTCTCGACTACAGCAAGGCTTTTGATACCGCCATTCATTTTGTTTTAATTCACAAACTTCAGCAGTTTTGGTTTTGATTCTAATTCCTTGAATGTTATTAATTGTTTTCTAAATGACAAACTTCGACGTGTTAACCTTGGTCATGAATTCTGATTACTGGGTCCGTTGACAGCGGATGTCCCCCGAAGATCTACTGGGTCCTCTGTTGTTTTTGTTGTATACTCCTGATTTCCACTTTTTCATTAAAAATTATGAAATTCACTAGTATGCATATGATACACAACTTCATAAATCTTTTACCAAGATTAATCTTGACGATACTCTTGAAAAAAATAATGCTGATATCGCTCAAATTTCCTTGTTTCGGCTCTGATTGTGATGCGGTATACGTTCCTGCTATAGCTGTTACGGACAGGAAAAGATTGCAGCTCTATCAGATTTGCGTTTGAATTGCATAGATGGGATCAGGTATCTGGCGCCACAATGTCGGCTGGATGGTTGGATTTAGATCGTAGATGGAAATTGTATTTGCTGTGCTTAACACATAAAATTTTAACATTCGAACTGGAGTATCTTTCTGGAAAGCTTACTAGGTGTTGTGATGCACCATGTTGGGGCACGAAATGTAAATTTATTTTTAGTTCCACATAATTTTTCCCCAGTGTTTCAGAGGAGCTTTTCATGTAATGTGTGTGAAGCTGTACAATGGTTTACCCCAGCAACTAACATTTTTTAACATCTGGTGTTCAGGTGTACAAGGCGTTCCTTAAGTGAGAGTGTATATTAAACTGGTAAGCAAATTTTACTCCATCTTTCCTACCCCAAGCAAACGATTTGCTCTTACATTTATTTTGCTTGTTGCACTTCAGTTTATTTTATTTTGGTTTAGTTTAAGTTAGGTAAGAGTTATGTGGAAGAACAGTATATGCTGAACATCGCCCATGTTTTGTTTCTTAATTATGTATACATATTTATTTATTATCTTTTCAATAAAATCCCATTATTATATTATTGCTATTATTGTATGATCTACAAATACGTTTCAAATGCACATGTGTGATACAACGTTTGAACAGAAATAATGAAATAATCTTCCTCAGACTAGACAATTTTAGGCGCTTGCTAATATTCACTTAAATACTTTATCTATTTCTTACTGCATTTACGACATTCCAGTTATATGCTGCTACTGTTTGGAAAGGCATTAATTAATTACAACTTAATCGAATTACGTAATTAAATACAAAATAACTAATTACCAGGTAACTAGTTACACTATAATTTAATTACTCTAACTGAACCTATTCAATTATTTTGTAATTAAATTATTTTGTAAACGAAACCGCTCCACTATTTTGTAGTTAAATTACTTTGTAATTGAAAATGTTCAATTACTTTATAATTCTAATAACACTTATTCAAGTATATTTTAATTAATTATTTCGTAACATAACAAATTTTTAAAGTTGGGGGATTGCTCTGACTATTTTATCTTCTTCCAATCCATCCACCATGAAATGTCTTGTTTCGGTGACCTTGTACAATGCGAGCACAATGGCTGGCATGGTGCTCCATCCTGCTGAAATCAGATATTATTTAAGGTTTTTTTCTGAGTTTAATACCCTTTCTACTGAAGGACACGGCATGCATATTGGGATGGGTTCAGTAATAGCTATAGAAATAGCAGCATTTTGGGCCACGTCTTCATTTATGAAACTATTTGTACGTCCATTTTTTGGTAAATTGCCGATCGTGCCACTTATGTTGTAACTATGCAAAGTCTTTGTAACGAGCGAACGTGATACTTGTCGTCTACACTGAGAATAAAGGGTTCAATAAAATATTTATTAAGAAATTTGTATTAACACTAAATAAAACATATTTGGAGCTTAGTTATCCGGAAGAAGCTGCCAGAATAACTAACAAAATGTCGAACAGAAATTTTGACCCAACGAAATCTGGAAGAAGTCACTTATGATGTCTACGCAGTGTTTATTACACTAACATAAAGCGCACTTAAAGCAAATAAAAACTATTGTTAAATTGACACATAAAGGGCATTTAAAATAAATAAGAGATATTGTAGAATTAATCTCTTATTTGATTTAATTTGAGTACAAACTTCTAACAACAAATTTCTGTTAGATCAAAATATAGTTTGCTCTTGTGCCATATTTAAATAAAAATATATTTAAGCTTAATATATTTATGTTTAAGTTCACCAAAAATGTTTTTCAGTACACTCCATATTGCAGGAATAATAATAGCAAGAACTGTGGAGTGGTGTGGTAAACAACACAAAAGTATCGGCACACTCCTAAGACACAGGTTTAATTAATTAATCCAGGACAACTGTTTCGAGGATACATCGATCCTCATTTTCAACCGTAGACCGAATGCAGGAAGTGATACATTCTGTTGTACAGCACTCTCAACAATTTGATATGATGCGTAAAATCGATTTCGGCCTATTATAATAATAATAAAGATTTTTGAAACAACACTGCACAACAAAATATATATCTTCTTTCATGAATGAAAGGAGGACTAATAGAGCAATTTACCAAACACTTGAACTTGAATTGTAACTAGTATCGACGATGGAAAACATATTGCAGCTCTTCACATGTGCTTGAGGAAGGTGTTTGAGAGTATTAGCTATACAAAGCTATATAAAAGAATAGTTAATGTCGCAATACAATGCAATCATATTGATTTTATCGAATCCTATTTGTCCAAATGTACCAACAAAAGTAAAGCGATAATACAACAAACAAAGCAGGCAAAAATAAGAGAAAATGATAACAAGAACAACGAATAAAAATACTAAGAATCCAGTATAATAATAATATGTAACAAAAATAATTCGCGCTTTCCTTTTTTTCTTTATTAATTATTCGGAAGAACACATACGTATACAATCACACGTAAGCATATATATACATGTTGTGTCTCCCTCTATCCTCATCTCTGGCTGGTGAGTGTACCTCGTCCGGGGCCAGTCCCCTTTGTTTTAAACATGAGGATAATAGTCCATTTTCTTAATTCACCAGGAAATCATCCGTATTATAAAATATGTAAAATATGTACAAACATAAATTAATAAGAATACTTGAAAGCTGAGCAAGATGTGAGACACAAGCTGTAATCAATTTTACCATGTCCTACAATAATGCAAATTTTGAATCATAACAAATTCCTTGTTGGGTGTTGTTGGGACCGTGAAAGGATTTTAACATGGACCACTTAAATCCAGGGGTACATTTTTTAACGCAGGGCTTCATAGATCAATTAGGTACACGTCTATACATGATAGCTTTCCTTTATGAGATAACGGCAGTGTTTCAATTTCTATATCGTGTACGTTACAATGATTTGTAGTAGAGTGAAATTATTTATTTTACTGTTGATCGTGTTGCTTTTGTTTTATCATTAGGACGTCTTATAAATTCTGAATTCGCAATTATTTCTTAATTTGTTATCTCAGGTTCTAGGTTTCTGAAAAACCTTTGTATTCCTCCTTATTATTAGTAAAATTCAGCATACTGTCATATAGTTGTTTTTTATTAAAGTTTTTGTTTCAATTCATAAGTTAGCCAGTTCTCTTTAGTATAATTTATTTCACAAAAACTTCACAATTCCTTTAGAACATACAATCTCTATTATATTACCAAGAATTATAGAAAACGTTATGCTGGGTGAGTTCGGAGAAACGGACCAAACTCCAAGAGTGTATTGTAGACGTGAAAATAATGTAAACAAACTTAAAACTGATTTTCATTGTTTTTCAAGTTAAAGAGTAATTAAAAACATTTAACTAACGTTCTTGTAAATGGTTCCAATTTTCCCAGGTTTTCGAGTTACTACTCTTAAATAAAAATTAAAATATCCTTGCATTGTCTATTGTCGGGTACATTCTACATTGAAAGTTTTTTTTTGCTTCTTATCAGACACGACGTATTCGCTGCTATCTGAATCGATCCCTTCGAGGCTCAAAGTCATTTCAATAATTTTGTTTTCTTATATGTGTACTGACACAATCGACCTCAGAATGCACAGTTCAACATCTTATTTTTATTACAAAAACATTAATATATGAAAATTTGTTTATTTGTAACTTGAAGACGAATGAAAATCGGATAAGAGTACATGAGCTTTTTTGTGTATTACACACACTCTTTGAATTTAGTCAATTCCTCCTGTTTATTATTGTAATAATTGGAAAAGAGAATACTATTTTCACAATATTTTATATAATAACTTGTGTATTAAATATTATAATAAAAATGTATCTGTGTAATATCACATATCTAACAAGAATAATTGGCGCTTTTAGAATGGAGATATGACAATTTGGCAGCTAACAACAAGCTCTTTGGATCAACCTGGCATCACAGGAAATAAATTCGCAATAATTCCTAGCCAACTTTGCGTAACAACAAAAGCACTTTACCAAAACCTTTGTTGCTACATATCATACTATTTGTTGCTTAACAAATGTTAGCTTTAACGTATCAATCTGGTATCGCTGGATTAACTTTTAATTTACTTTTCCAAGAGTGCAAAAGCTTCTACTTCAAATGAAAAAGTTAACGTCACTCTCGGTGATACCAGCAAGGAACTTTTGGATGAAATTTAATAGAAAAAGGATAACAATGATACTAAATTAAATAAGTTTCAGTGATACAACTTTGTAATAATTTACCTCAAAAATGTTCAAGTATGTGCGAAACATTGTCATTTGTGATAACTGTAAACCGCATTAAAGACTTTCTATACCGCCTTTAATATTCAATTCACTGCACTTTCTTATTTCTCGTTTCTATCATTCTCGTATATTCCTATATTCTGATTCACCCCATTGGTTTCCGCTTATATGGCAATAATAGGGATGTTTGGGTGCAGAAGGCCTGACACGTTTTATTTTGCAATCATTTATCTTAACCTTGCAACAATAGGTTGTCACAAAGGGGGATGACACCACCTCAACCCTCTGAAAGCAAGGGAGATTTTCGCGCGCCGTTCGATGCGAGGGTAAAAAAAGACATACAATTGCCTGCTGAATAGCATTCACTAACTTTGCTAGACCGCTATAGTAACGTAGTCGTTATATTTATTCTGTTTACATTCTTGTTGCTGTTTGCACTGATTACAGGGGAAATGGATAAATGTGAGCAACGGAGATAGCTGATATTATTTAATTTAATTTTAACGGAAATAGGTATATATTTTATATGTAAATACATTTAACCAAACTGAACAAAATGGACGGTGTGATAGTATGAAGTTATTACTTGAATGAGGAGTAAATAACCACTCATAAAAGTTCCTGTTGCGATTAGGATGTGTTAACGTTTGCGGCGTATATCCGACATGTCTATTGTTCTGAGGTTCAAAAAACCATATAAATGTGTAAATAAAAAGTGGACACTCACGAAAATGAAACCAGTGTACTAACGTTTCATTCATTTATTAACAACTAGCAAGGATCTAACCAAACATCGACCACTCTGGCATTTCTTGCAATTACTTCTTATTTACGTTATAGGGTTGTTTTTAAATAGCAAATACAGTTACTAATGAAATTACTTCAATTTACTAGATAAAAGCCGTTGGAATGATAAAACTTCAGAATTAGAACATAAATACGGAAACTTTACAACAAAATTATGAATCTAACATAATTTGCAAGATATGCAATATTTGGGTTGTAGCCGCAATTAAAATTAGTTCCCTAATAGGTAAAACATGCCAGGGTAATTAAACATTCCTAATTATGTGTTATCTACAACTAGGTTCAAATATACAATACAATCATGTAAAGTATAAAGAAACCTAACTGAGGGCCATGTTTTTTAAATTGTTTCTTATGTTATAACATGTGTACTGTATACAAAACTCATATAATCACGGAGAATAGAATTTTCGATAATACATGTATTTATTTTCATTTACTGAAGATGAAATGGCGAGGATTGTCTCAAAATGGAAAAACAAATATACATCTGAAATTTCAGTGTTTGCAATGTATTTGATAAAACTTATCTACTTAGTGAATCTACATCATCTACGGTAATACAGTACATAAAAAAGGAAGCAAAATCAGCATCGAAAACTACTGTACAATGGATAGAAGAAACTAATTTTTAGCTAAATATGATATCCTACATAAAAATTATTATAGACTCTATTATAGACATGTAAACTATGCAAGTTAGGATTACTTAGGTACTATATGTGTACAAAGACTATAAACAATCACATTTATTTAATCAATACGACCTTTTACTTACCGATCAAAAGACTATTATATCCGCAAACTCCCAAAAATATTAAAAATAATATGGACCTCAGTGTATGAACGTATAGATGTTATGTTTTCAAATACAAATACAATCACACTCTTCACCAACCCTCTTGTGAGTACATGATTAGTCATAGCTAAAGACAGGAACATAATCAAAAGAAAACACTGACAATACTTTATGGGCATATGGTAAATATATAGGTTCTCAAGTTTTTATATAATTAACTATAGAGATACTTCCCAAGTAAATACCTCTCAACGTTTTCTATTGGGAAATTTCTGCGCTTTTCTGAAAACATGTATTTGTACAGTTAAAAGGTTCTTTCTATATGGACGCTTGTTATAGGAGCATTTTTTAAACAAGTAAAATGACCTACGGCCAACTAATTCTTTTTAGTAAATCACAATCAATATGCTTTTGTAAGGGTTGGTAATGTTAAAATAAAGTACAAAAATCCTCTTTACTCCTTCCAAAATTTATATTTACACTCGAACTAGTTTCGGCAATGTTCCATCTTTAGCCAGAATCAACCTAATGATCACATATTCAGCCAGACTACTTCAAATTCTGGCTGTTGGTGGTATATTACCGAAATTAGTTTCAGTGTAACCAAATATTTTGTGGGGAGCAAAGAGAACTTTTGTATTTGTAGCATTCACTTTTTTAAAACTCATTCTTTTCGATTACATTCAGAAATTTTCCACTCTTCCTCTAACTTTGGAACTTGTCTTTTGAAATTCGCTTATTATCTTAAGGCTTCCGATTAGCGACTTCCAACTGCAATATATATTTCGAAATGAAACCGTAATTGACTTTAATTAACGTCAATTGTTGAGGTACTTCCTTATTCGAGTATACCTTTTGAGTATTTATCACAAAGAGTGCATGGTTATAAAGATCCATAATCATTGCTTTATTTTTTCGTATTGATTCGTAAAAGAATAACAACTTACAACGTGACCCACCGTGCCAGGTAAACTTTCTCAGCAGAACTGAATTAACAACACTTTTTTGAAATAAGAGGGTTTACCAAAGGAAAATATCTGAGTTCTTCTACAACACGATTTAGTCAAGCGCCAAGTAAATTGTGTAAATTAAAATCCAGTAGGAGGTTTTTAAATTGTGAGCTGCATTCGCCAGAATTTTCCCTTATATATAAACAAAATATGCAAAGATTGGAAAATTACTAAATGTGTAAGCGTACAGTATTTTATTCAATTATGCACTAATATGAATTATATCCTTTAGTTATAGCCAATAGGAGCTCTGCAAAAATTCTCCCATTCAACATTTCGAACCCTGTAACAGTCTTGTAGTCTCCTGGTGAAGGAAATAAGCGTATTTGAATAATCAAGCAGTGATATAAATCTGCTGTCGTTGCTGAACGCCCAATTCTCTAATCAAGATTTCTCTGGAGAAAATTCCATTGGCAAGGGGAAAATTCTTTAAAAGAGAAAAATGGTAGTATTCGGCGCGGTTTAGATTTTGTATTTTGTCATAAAGGCAAGGTAAAGACAAACTATAACCCACAAGCTATCATAATACATAAACAACCTCACTGCGCATGTCAAGTAATTTTTCCCGTGCTTAGACAGTAGGGTAATGTACGTATCCAAGCACAAAAACTTTATAATACGAATAAGGAGAACATTTAGGGCACAGTTTCGAACACTATTTTAATTCCCAAGAATAACTCTCACTCCATACTTTCTATTTTCAAACACAGCCCTGGCGTCATAGAAAACAGTTGAGCACATTTTTCCTAGTTGATTGGACGTAAATACAAAAACATTTATGGCTGCATATTTTGATATTTCTTAAGCTGAAGTAGAAACGTGTGTGGTATCATTGGATCGTCCTTCCATTTATCTTTCCATAAAAAATATATAGGTTTTTTCATTATAGATAAAAAGGCGGCATCGGAAATGCAATTTAACTGCTAATACACTAAAGATTAGTTCACAAAAGGATATAAATCCACCTATTTTATTTGCTAAAAACGCTAGCTAGTGTTCTTCAAATGTTAGTATCGGCGTGAGGTAAATATATACTTCAGGACCTCGCTGTATACATTCCATTTCCACAAATTGTAAGTCCGCAATCATCAGTGACAAAGTTATAAACTGTACAACGATATTTTTGTATGATTACTTTTGGTAAATATTGTAGTAGTAAAGAGTAGTATATTTTGCATAGTTTTTGCTGTAATACATACTTTCTTATTTTCTACCCTTCTTAATTTTCCTACTTTCTCGTGTTGATTACTCGCTCACTTTATTTAATTCCTGCTAGAACAAACACATCCGCTACTTTGTGCTTTACTTATCAGTATTTTGTTTATCAATCTGTTTAGATTTTGCGTTGTTTTTAACAGTGTCCTGTATGTATCTAATATTTCTGATGTCATTTAGTTTTCAAGTTAACCATTTTCTCTCAGCCACCACATTATGTGCAGAAGTTTTATGTTTTTATATTAAGCCATCCACTTTAGAGTACCATATTATTATATCAATTTCTCTCATATTTTCCTCAAATATTGTCTTTTGTCTCGATTTATCAAAACATTATTTTTTTATTCTTGCTGCAGGTTCTGCAACGTGTAGTGAAAGTTTGCCATTCATTTTGAAGAATTTGCTTAGATAATTCACATTCAACATTGAATACAATTTGTCTCAACGGTGGAGTACGAGGTACCACGGGTGAGTCTTGTTACAATTTACGTACTTATCGTTAAATTTTATTCCAACGATCACCGGGTTTATTTTCTGTATTTCCATCAATTCTACTATTTTCAAAACAAAGATGTACTACTCGCATACTGATCATTTAATTTCTTCATTATTTTTTTTTAACAGATTACTTTTTCTACCAGTTTAGATATTTGTTTTCTTTTGTCTCTGATCAGTTGTGTTTCAGATCTTTGAGACGACCGCAGTTGGTGCTTTGCTTGAAAATTAAAAAAAAAAACGTATAACCAATTTTCTGAAGTACACAGCTTGCATCTGTGTGATCTAAAGCTGAAGTCGAATTATTATTCTTCTAATAGAAACGTGGGCCCCCAGTTCGTTACTGTTTCCGATTCGCGCAAAAAATCGAAGTGTAATCCCTAACCAGAGATTTTCAATGATTAATGTTAACAATATTGATTCGATGTATGCATCTATAACAACTACTCTATAACTAAAAGTACCATTCTTACGTCAGAGAAGACCTACGTACGAAGCATGTAAATTAGGCCCGTGTGTCGCCAAACGTTGCCTATGCCTGTTCATATATGTATATAACACAAACATTCATTACAAGACTTAATCAGTATCATTTATCGTCGATTTAATTTCAATTTTGCGACAGATGTGTTCCTCAATTAATAATGGATAAATTAATAACGTACCCAGTCGCACGTGTACAATGAATGTTTTTAAATTTGAAAAATTCAACGCTAAGGCTTCGCTACATGTGAACGTAGCAAAAGCGATCGTCGCTATATTGATATGAGCAGTAAATGTACGATGTATCAATTTACAGGGTCCGCACGACTAATGGGACACCCGCTGGTACAAAAAGATTGATTGCTTCTCGGTCCCGTTTTTATTTACGCACCTGATGACTCGATCAGTACCGAGATTTTTTTGCTAATGGGTTAATGGATTTTTAATGCCAGTTCGCGCACATGTTAGCATCCACTCTACTACATGACGTCCACTGGCTAAATTAGAGCCGGCTATACATGTAACGACATGCATTAGATTGTTTGCAAATATGCCTCAGGACCATGTAACCTTCGTAGAACTCAGTATTGTATTAAATGCAATATTGAACGACAAAGTTCATTAATAAAAAGAAATAGTTGTCAAAACATCAATCTATTAAATACCTCGATAATTTATCCTCATAACTGTCCAATGGTATGCAAAGTACGCTTTTAATTTAGATATGGTAACTATCAGAAACATGCCCCGCTCATTTTTTAATAGTGAGCGATATAATTAGAAAACGATAGTGGAACTAAGACAGGAATTCAGAAGAAACTCGGCAAATTACAAGGAAAGAGCCACCAACATTGCGTCGCTTCAGAAAACTGTATGCAATAAAAATTTAAACATTAGCAAACTTAAAGAACAATATTCTCTCTCAAATGGTTAACAGTTACAATGAAACAATATATTTAGGGACAGGTAATTGATTTAACCTTAGCAACCGTAATGTTATAACCCCCGTCCTCTAACACGTTGATTCCGGCCGGTGGTTTCCAAGCTTTACAAACCGGGATTGCGAAATAAGTGTGACCACGGAATTTTGTAAAAAAGATAAGGAAGAGCTAAGTTTAAATAATTATATTAAATGCACTATTAACGGTCATTGACCTTCGATCACAAACATACATTAGATACCAGTAAATAGCAATTTATTGCATAAATAATCTTCAGTCAATTTGCAAATGATAATACAAAAGAAAAACAAAGATGTACCAAAAATTGTATTTTTGTAATACTGCCTATATTAAGAATACCATATTAGGACGATGACACAAGGGAACTTGAATAGAAAAACATATTTTAGAGTTAATTCTACGATAATAAACACAGTACAATGGTGAGACGATCCGTAAACTTCTAATTTGGCGAACCCAGCGACGTTTCCAGGAAGGTTGCCCGAGACTTCTCCGGAATGCGCTCGAATGGACGAGAATAACGTTTGCCGATATAATAACGCCGCGATCACAAAAACAAAAACGGAGTCGAAGATGCGCTATCGCGTATCATGTACTACGTAAACATTAGCAGTCTAGGTAGTTTCGCGGTTTCTATCGTGTAAATAAATTACAAAAAGATCTCTACTTAAATAAATCGAATTTCTTGAGCTACCGTCTCCTCAAAGTAAAAGTAATGGAAAAATATACATAGTGAGAAAAATGAAAAGAAACGAAAATATGACAGCGACTATTTACAAATGGGTTTTTATTCCATCAGAGAGAAGTCAGAGCCCAAACCGGATTGTGTAATTTGTAATGAAGTCCTGGCCAACAGCAGTTGAAAACCATAACCTCTTCGTAGACATCATGAGATAAAACATCCGACGCGCAAGGATAAACCTCTTGGGAATTCCAAAAGCAAATTGTCAGGCAATAAAAACTGTAGCGTTTCTTCTGTAGTATCAGCTTCAAACAAAGACAGTAAAAGGGCTCTTGAGATATCATACAAGCACATATAGTGGCAGAAAGTGGCAGAAAGATCGAATGTTGTGCGAAGGACATCACGGTTTGTGCAGTTTCTCTTATCAAACAACACATGTCACTGAAAATTAACGATTTGATTGAATACCACTAACTAATGCTAACTTTTGTCTTTTTTCTGTACTCTGTGAGGACTTTAGAAACCCTCACGTTGGCAAGGTTATCACCCGCCTGCTTAAAGAGGTCTGAAGTTCACATATTTTTTCTTGACCATCAATCTCATTTGTCATCTTCTATATTCAATATTCGCTGCAAAAATCTGAGCACCTAAATGATACTTTTTCTAAATTGAATGATTTATCATTTACGTGTACGTGATAGGATAGGAGGCGTGCTAAATAAATTCGGATTTTGGATTCAATGTTTGGAACCTAATAAGTATTAATGTTTTGGTTCTCTCGGCAGCATTTTATCAAAATACGGAGTTCAACATACCAGCATATCCACTTAAGTTCTCTGCATTTGAGAAATTTTGTTGTTACCAGTTTTATGGAGAAAAGTTACTCTTTCCAAAAAATTCTTCTTCATCAAAATTCATGATTAGGCTACTCAAGCTTCATTTACAATGTACAGGGCGATCACAAATTATTAAAAATAAAATTAATAAAAGTTAGTTCGAACAACTTTTCCAATTTTCTGTTGAAGAACTTTCGAAACAGGCGCAAATAAATAAGTTGTTCGACTAAAAATTGTCAATGTGAATACCTGAATTAAATAAAGGTGCAGTTGAAATAGAGCACGTAAGATAGAATTGAAATAACTTTAAAACTCAAAACTTCAAAACTTTTGCAAGTGTAGAAAATAACTTCAACAAGAAACATAAGTCAAAGGTTGCAAATAAATGAACTATTGAGCAAGTACTACTCCCTACCGTAAAAGATGGTAAGATATCACTGCGCAAAAGATCTGCAACATTGCCAAATAATGTATCTAAAACGACAACTTGAAAAATATTAAAAGAAAACAAATTTCAATCTTACAAACCAAAATTTGTACATACTACAACACGAACATTTTGATCGATGATTTGAATTTAGCTGTTTATTTACCATACATTAGAAGCCACGGACATTGTACCAACAGAATAGTACACTGTGTTATAGTACAAGAGATATCAGACACTACTTAAGTATCCCTTTCAATGGAAAATTAATTATATCTTTTGGCCCGCTAGGTCTCCAAACCTTAGTCCATTCGGTTATCTTTTATGGGGTCACTTAAAAGAGAAAGTACATTTACAAAAGCCATCTCAAAATATTGACCATTTAGGGAAAATAGGGAAGCAATATAGGGAATAACTCCTAGAAAAGGAATGTTCTGCAAGAACAACAATTTGTATGGAGAGGGAAGATGGATATGTCGAAGAACGCGTGGAATGAAGTAAACTAAAAATGTTTAAATTTCTTTTAAAGTTAATTTAATCTCTTTGATTAATGTTCATTATAAAAATTGATTTGTGAAAGACATAAACATTATTTTGAACAGTAGGAGGCAATGAATTCAAATTCAGAGATACTTTTTCATTCTAAGTACCTTTTTGCTTTTATATTTTGTTCTGAAATAAAAATTAATATTATTTCTTTTAGGACAATGTTCTTAATTTATCGATCATCCCGTACAGTGTAATTGAAGTTTGGGTAGCATAATCGTATTATGAGAAAGCAGAACTATTTGCAAAGAATAACTTTTCTCCATAAAATTGATAATAAAAAAGTTTCCTGGATGCAGAGGATTTAAGCGGACACACTGTATGCCTGGATCGAACAACTGGATAGCTGGAAAGCTCATTGATTTACTCTGACAGTTCTCTAAATGTTGTTTTTAGAGATAACTCTAATTGACTTTTAACTCAGTGTAAGAAATAATGTATATCCTCTTTTACTAGAAAAAGCCATTAAAGCTTTATTATCTACACATTTGGACAACATATCTATCCGTGAAAAAATCTTCAACATGGGCATATAAATACAGAAACTTGTTAAATGATCAGCCTGAATTTCTTGGTTCCAACAAATAAGCTCAAATATCCCATTTTCGTTTTATTCTAGATATTCGTTTTTTGTAGGTTAAGCCATCACATCATTTTTCTTTGTTGTTTATCTGTAAATATATTTCATGTTTATTTTCTTCCTCAGGAACTATTAATCAGTATGGAAAAATTTTAATAACAACCCAATCTTATTGTTTTATTTACTGCTAGTAGAAACGATCACACAATAAGTTGGCAGTTTTTAATCGCTATTCTAACGCAAATCAGTATCATAATTCTGTATTATAATCAGACAGGAAGGAAATGGTTTTGACTTGCGAATATTATATTGTAGGATTGAATAAGGGCTCTTGGTTTCTTAGCAATTGTTGGTGTCTGAATACCTTGTTGATGTGAATGTATTGCCATAAATAAATGCCAAAAATCCATTCCTAAATAAAAATGAGACTTGTTGTATGTACGTATAATGTGATTAAAGATTCTTACAAATGCAACAATTCAGTAAAACTTAATAATTTAATAAATTGATCACAGTTTATTGCAGTGTTTCTGGGTTACTTCTGTCTTAAATTAAATTAAATTTTCCTATAAGACAATTGAAAACTACATTTACAATAATAGACTTGCAAATATAAATTATAATTGAAAGTATTGTATTGGATGGCGCTATACATAGCAGACCCTGTCTAATGGTTTCACTGCAATAGAAACATTTTGTAGTTAAATATTCAATAGTTGTTATCAGCACTAAAGGAAAGAGAAATGAGGTATGATGGATGACGTTAAAAATCAGTTCAAATATTCTTAGGGTAAGACACAGAAAACGAAACGTTATATCGTTTATCTGCGTATACCCCAACACATACATAATTAATATTTCTTAAAAAATGTCGTTAAAAGAATGTTCACAAATAAAATCACAGACGCCTATTTAAATAAGAACGCTACTAAATAAATAAAATTCGTGTAGCGGACGTTGGACTAATGTATGAGACTCGACTGAATAGTCGAAATGAACGTCGACAGTGAGCGGTGGCACGCCAAGCGTCAGATCACGCCATGTTGGACGACCGGCCCCTCCTCTGACTGCTACTGGTTGATATACAGTTATCTGGAAGGGCGGAGTTTTCTCTTATTCTTTCTTTGATTGACATGCTATGATAAGAATGCACTTGTTTCGAGTGTGCTTTATTTAATAAGGCTTCTTTGCTTTATTTTCCCGCAATAACGTAGAAATTCTCTTTGCGAAATAGTTTTTTATTCAATCCTATCTAGCTCTAACTTTTATTCCATTAAGTGTTGAGGTATATAATAAATGTAAGGCGGAAAACTCTATCAAAAGTAAATCCTCACTACAACGTTGTTTTATCTTCAACATTTCTGTCGAAAGCCAAATTATATTATATTGCTTATAAAAATATTTTGCTTAAACTAGTGTTTCTTTCTAAAATCATTAACATGATCTTTTATTGATTTTTTTTAAGCGCAAAATAAAATATTGAATTAGAAGTAATTCCGGACATTATTTCTGAAACTTTTTTTTTGGTTGAACGTTTCTATGTAAAACTCGTCCTGATGAGCGGACGCTCTATCTAACAGACACGAGCAGGGCGATTTTCCCCCACAGACATAAAACAATCCCAGAAGCGGACATGGAGCTTTTAATCATCGGGAAAGCTACTCGGCTACGGGCGTTGAAAAACACTTGCTAGTTTGCGTGACCAAGAACTACAATGACTGACTGGCTTCTGAACCTGAACAGACGAATGGGTTTTCAGAATCGCAAAATGTTTCTTTTCTTGGACAATGCCGGACCACATCCAAGAGAGTTAAACTTTAAAAATATTACAATTATTTTTTTGCACCCAAACACCACATCTGTTTGTCAGCCCATGAACCAAGGTATAATTCAAAGTTTCTTACCGTAATTTTATTCTTAAACAAACTTTCAAAATCATTTAACGTTTTAGAGGCTCTTTATTTTATTAATAAAACTTGGAACATAATTATCCCAAAGGCCATTCAAAACTGCTTTTCCAAAACAAGATTTAGAGATTCTCAAGTTCAAGTGAAGGCAATAAGATTGAAGAGATATCCATGCAAGGTAGTAACGACGAGGAAGAAGATACTAATGGTTAGAGCGCAAAACTCTTGCTTGTCTTCCAGTAGTGGAGGTTGGGGGTACATAGAGCTGCTTCGTTACATGTCGGCACTTCCCGGCCTGTGCGGTGTGCTATGTGCAATACATATCGCCGTGCAAAGTTGATAAGTATCAGAATTAAACGGAAAGTATTAAAAATGTTGAAATGCGTAGAAATGCATCAACTTGTCTGTTTGCTAACAAGGTAAACACGTATTTATGGCAATTTCCAGACTTAATATGTAATGGTATAAATCAGGTGTTAGTTTACGATAAAGTTTATTATGTTGGAAACTATATATGTGCAGGAACCATGTAAATACCACACAAATTTAGAAAAATCGGAAGGAGACCGTATGTGATTTAATAATAATGTTAAGTGCGTGCAATATACCGTTTGCAAAAATCGGACAAACAATGTTTCGTCAATTTTGGAGGAAATCCGTAGTATCGATTGTAGCACGGACAATGACCTTGAAAGAACCGTAATACCCTTACTAGCTTGTAAAAGACAGCAAAAATGTACTGCAAAAGCTGTTCATAATGTATGAGTTAGAATACTAAACAATTTTGAAATTTCACCAAAGCAAGTGTTAATGATGGTTACCGATGCTGCCACGGTTATGCTTCGCACAGGTCAATCATTCAAAACTGTTCACAGTGTGCTGACATACCGGAACCGCCGCAGCTAATTCTTACACGATGGGGTGCATGGTTAGAAGCAACATTCTATTATTTTCAATATTCGGAAAGATCAAATTAATGATTTTACAATTGGACGCTAAAGAAGCAGCTGCAATAAAGCTTAGTCAAATGCAATTCCAAAATCCTCAAGTTGCTGCAGACTTAAAAACTATTAACGACAATTACGTTCCAGTAGCCGACGCATAAAAAAATTGCAAAACACTTGTTGTCCTTGCGGGATTCGTGTGAAATTGTTGACCACGTGTAAACAGTGCTATTTATCTTAGATGACGAAAAAAGTTTTCAGGCAGATATATACGTCGCAACGGACGGGTCTCAAAGACCACTGTAAAAACGTGCGCCATGATACAGGTGTTGAAGGCTTCACTTCCTAATTTCTTTTCAACCATCTAAGCATATTGGGTAAGTTGTTTACTATATTATGTTTGTGTATTCATAAATTCTCTTATTGTTTTTTGTTCTAAATAACGCCCGCGTTTATTTAGGTCAACCCAGTGCAGTACCGCTACTTCTTGGCAATCGACTTGTTGCGCCCTACTAATGGTCCTGTAAACTCCTATGCTGATGCATTGGAAGCGATCGATTTTTTTGGCGTTTGAATAAATTAAAAACATAAAATCACATCTTAAAAATTGCTACTTATAATAAAAAAATAAAAAATTCTTCTTCTTTTAAACCTCTTTTAAAATAAATTTATGTAGTATTTTATGTAGACGCAGTTTTGAGTTTTTTTTATTAAAAGTTTAAGAATTATTTCGTTTATTTTGTTTTACATTTCCCATGAACGAAGAGTCCCCGCAAGCGAACAATAAAAATAAAACCGTGAGTACCCGCTCCTGAGAGGATACCATGTGGAAATAAAAAACTCAGGCATTGACTTTACAGCTAGTGCCCCGCACGTGAAAGAACAAAAAAATAACGTTAGTTATAAATTTCAGGTTCAATGAACCTGTACCTTATTCATTAGGAATAAATAATTGTAAATACTAAAATTAACAACAACTTTAGAAATTAATAAAGACTCCAATTCAATCAATTATTTGTTCGAATAATCCTTCTTTTTGACGATTCTCTTGCGCTTAGACTAGTTACCTGTGTAGTCTCGCATTACAACATTCAACTGTAACTTTCGACCGGCCAGACTGACAGACTGGAGGTGATTTATACACCCTAGAAGAATTTTGCACTGCACGAAATATTTTCTACTATGTACACTGGCTAATATTAAAAATTAATTACCCCAAAATTGTTGGAGTATTTCATTAACATTTTATAAATGTATTTCTAAAGGTCAACTTAAACCATTGCTTATCATATTGCATTGGCCTGTATACAGCCTGTTTCAAACAATCGTAAGTGATGCCTCCCAGACGAGAATGTGCTCCTTATTAACAAACCGCCTTCGAACGTGACCAGTTTATTGGGCAACATGAAGGCGGTGTTAGTTTCCTTGGAAATTGCGCATAGAGTTAGTCAAACCGTAATCAATCAACCATATTACGGTATTGTAACCTGTGGATTGCAAATCAATAAAGCACGTACAGTAGGTTCAGGCGCACCTAGAAGAGCTGTTCCTTGAGAAACTGTTCTTTTGAAGCGTTTGGTTGTGCAAAACTGGTTTCAGTCGGTAACATTTTTAACGCAGCAGTGGTGGAACGCTATCGGTTTTAACATCATTATGAACGAATAGGGTTCCGTAGCTACCAGCTTTACCTTTAACATCTGAGTATAAACGCGCTAAACGAACCTTATTTACTTTGTTAAATTGCCTTTCATTTACATGTTTGTAAGTAGTATAAGCCTTTTTGATACTAGTAAATTATTTTACAAAAATTTTTTAGTGGTACATTTTTAATTGCGGCCAGTGTAATTTAATTACGGAAAGCATTGGAAGAAAAAATAATAAAGATCTGCAAGTGATATGATTTATGAGAGTCGCCCAAATCAACGTACCGTGGAAATTCGAGAAATAGAATTTAAAGGTATCAAAGGGGATAAGCTAATTTAACGTTTTATTAGGAAAACTACGAAAAAATATTCATATGGCTATTAACGTTTATTGATATAGATTACAAACGAAACAAAAACTTACGATTTTCTCATTCTGGGCCCGCTTCAAGCAACAGGGATCTATATTAAATTACATTTCTATTGTCGAAAATTGTCAATAGTTTTCCTCCATTTCTTTAACGTCACCTGCATTGTTTTCCATAAACATGAAGACCAACAGTGCTCATTTTGAATAGTTCTTGGGAAAATTTTTCTTTCAATTTTATTTGTTTATTCTGATAATTGTAATGAAATACTTATTTTTATTATATTCTCTCGTTGTTGCCAACATGTTTAAGAATTTATTATTAGTTTCATAATGTAGATGTACGTTTACAACATCCATACAATAACATATGCGTTTATGTCGTTTACATTTTCCAATAAATCTACAATTATTCAATGACCTACTGAAAATAATGTATTGTTCTTGGGAACGTTGTTCTTTTGTCTTTCAGGCACGATGTATTAAGACTGATTAATTGCCAATATAAACATTGTATCTATCACATCGAGTGATATTGTGCGTGTTACGAAACAACTAATGTAACAAGTCATATTGTATATATATATATATACATGTATACAAGTACCAGTAATAGTAGTCAGTCACTAAATTCCATGAAAATGTACGTTATATCAGTTGTCCAGAAGATGTTTTGCTAATAGCAAATGAATTATACTATCAAACAATGTACATATAAGTTTGGCAGCTGATTCAGGTTTAATTATTAAGTTAGGCAAATTATAGGTTGGTTTAGCTCCATCACGCGACAGTCTTCGCGCCCGTCTCCTAAATCTCAACTTACGAGTATCAACGCTTTATTTTAATTATCCTTGAAAGCACAATTGTACCGTGGATAACATTTTCGTCGTTTTGGCTGTACAACAACTTACACCCAGAAATGGTTGATTGTAAAATCAACAAAAACTTTCCGCTGAAATTTTTTAGTTGCATGAACAAGAATATTGGTTAGATGCTGTAGACTTCCGTGATCATTGTTTTTTTTTAAGAATCTTGATTTCTGGGATTCGATTTCAACCTGGAAACCAAGATTTTTTAAAAGAATATTGCTCAGTTTAACATTTCCAATGCAGTTACGGCAACATAAATTTCATTTCAACATTTTTTTATTAATGCAACAGTATTTTTGTTGAATGAACAAATAACACACGGTGTTGTTCTAGTGTGCGGATAATTTAGTCTACTATCAACTATGCGTCATCGGTAGCCGGTATACTGCAGCCGTCCAGTTCCGTACTTCCGATAGGTACGACGATAGTTTCCACGTCTAGCACATAAAAAATAATTCTTTTCGTGCAAATTCAGTTTCATTTCTCAGCATCTCTTTAATCCACCCAAATATCAATTGACGACTTTCTTTTCCTTCAAATGCGGCCCATTTTTCAACACAACTCCATGACTATCATTTTCTCGGCCGATGGGATAATCTTCGCCTCTTTGGGAACCGATTCGCTCTTCTTTGTTCATTGTTTCGACTGTGCGTCGACTTCAGGAGTGTCTGACTTGTTTCGCTGAATCTGTTACAACTGGGCTTTGGAAATGTTCATTCGAAAACATGTTTTTGTCCTGGCGGCATCCAACGCGCGGTAAGCTTGTTCATGTCCAAATGTTCAGTCAATATATGTCAAACGCGCTCTTTCGAGATGCTTATAGCCTCTGCGATATCTCTCTAACTTTAATTCGACGGTCGCCTAGCACCATTTGCTGAACTTTTCCGATGTTAGGTGAGGGTCCAACATAGCTGGAATTTTGAAAATTATCTCTCAACCCATGCGCAGTTATATTACCAGAATATTTTTGACGAGAAACGCCATTTTTATGTTGAAGCATGAAGCTTTTAGAAGGCATCAAGAATCTTTTAAACGGTGGTGCGCTGCTTTTACACTTTAAGTTTAAAGAAGGTAGTAAAACTAGTAAACTAGTAAAAAAATGCTATTAAACTCCTTAGAAAAATAAGAAAAGTTGATTGAATTCTCATTTCTTTATTTAAAAATTAGACTAGAGGTTTCAAGCACAAAGGTATCTTCATACCAAGCAGGCATTTTATAAGGTTTTCTGTCTGTCCATTTGCACAATAATATAACAATAATACTTATTATTGTATACTTTATTTGTATAAGATCTAGGGTATTTCGTGTAATTTGCCTTATCAACATTAATAACACTTCGTGGAAACTATCCTTGTAATTTTTCCATAAAATATCTCATCGGCCTGGATGTGTCTTTAGGTCTTTGTGCATGCTTCCAGCAGCCTAATTTTTAAAAGAGATTGTAAGAAGTCAGTTTATATTTCTTCCAAATCTGGTAATAATATCAACTCACACTTAGCCATCCCCGAAAAAATGTATATAGACAATTAATAGTTTCTTAGTATAAGAAACGGGTCTCATCTTGGTTACAACTACATCTAAATCCTATCTAAATTCTGTCACGATTGAAACTTCAAATTACGTTTGACATATTTAACAGCAATAGAGCAAATAAATTTAATGTTTAAATTGTAAATAGTTAATGCGGCAATCTAAGTCGACAATAGTAAAACTGGCATATAAAAAAATTAATTTCCCAGCAAAAGTAAAAGAAAAGCAAACAATTATAGTTATAACGGATTACCCAATTTAAACATTATTTTAATTAATATCTATTAATTTTCACATAATAGAATTGGTTTCATTTATTTAACCCATTAAGGACAGAATTTATGAATTTGGCAAATTATTAATATAATATCTTTATTCATATATCAAATAACACTAAAAACATGAGTAGATCAAAAGATGTACTTGACTGCCTTCCATTTTAAAAATTGAGACCGTCCCATATATTGGACACTAGTCTCACCAGGTACGGAAAATGTAAATAAAATAGTGAGTTGTATTTATTGATCTAAATGTTTTATTATGTTAAAATATTACTTGAAATGTGTGTGCATCGTTTATGGTTTTGTCCTACACATCACCGACGTTTATTGTTTGGTACATATTAAAGCGAATATCTGGAGATATTATGGAATTCGTTGAATATGATGGTGGTCTTCCGAGTAACTTCGGTAAATTCTGTAATTTCTTCTGGTAGATCTGTACAATTTATCATCTGAAACTTAGCTGAGAAACGAATTCTGTAGATTACCCAAGCGTTTTGAGCAGCCGCATCTATAAGCCAGATGAAAATTTTGCCACCACAGTTTTTCACCCCCTATAGCTATCCTGTAAACATTTATGTTAACGGCCATCTGCTCTGTAGCTCCCATTTACATATTGTACCGCAGTATGTAGCAAGGTTTATTTATTGTTACTTCTTTTTCCTCAGCTGCTAAGTACAGGGTATATGGTTGACGCAACAGTTACCTATCCATTTGCAACCACACATAAAGCGTAGTCAAATTCACCGCGTTTTGCCTTCTTCATTACCTTGACCTCAGTTATCGGGCTAAACATACGGGTTTTCCCCAAATGAACTGCTTACACGGATGACGCCCGTAATAGTCAATCTTACTTTCATCGTATGAAATTTATAAGGTGCCACAATTTCGTCATTCTGTCTTTGGAATAGAGTTTTGAGTTGTCTGCAGAATGTACAAATCTCATTATTTCTATAAATCTATCACGTCTCATAGCTTTTACTGCTCGGTATTTTACATATACACACCCTCAATGAAAACAATAATGATCTATGACGGACCACATATATTGTCAAACAGCTATTGTATATCGGCGATATAAACAGGTACTGTACAAAGCAAAAAAAACCTTCTGGAGGTTTCATTATTTAAAAGATATTTGCTTATATAGAGCGGTAGTAGTAGATTAATTTACTAGATGTGTTTACTTTGTGTAGATTACTTTTTACTTCACCCCTGTACGTTGAATACATCTTTTAAATGTAAAACTTAAGTGAGTGTGGGACTTAGAGAAAAGAATGGATTTTTTCCTTATAATATTTTCTGCAGTTGATACAAAATGACTGGTACATCCTACGAATCAAATGATGTCACCCTCCCGAGCGTTATAAAAGTATTTTCTCCCAGCGGCCAAGGCAATAGGACGTGTGACCAGCGGTTAGGTATCGGCAGTTAGCTATGTAGAACCCTAATAACCCGAAAAGTAGAGTAAAGGGTAAGAAATCCCCTTTATCTCGCGAAGAGAGGTATCACTGACGTTCCGTCTTGGGCAGAAGTGCCACGGGCAAAAGATATAGGGAACGGGCTGATAAATAGCCTATTAAGCTACTAGAAAGGTGCTGCTGCCTATTAGACCTTTGGAAATGGCTAGAGGCTACTGCCTTCGGCTACTTATACCGTATAAAGCATTACGTCAAAGCGACACCAACGATAAAACGATTTCATTTATACACTTTCTACATTAGTATCTACGGTTTATAGGCATTCCTTTTTACATAGATTTCCAAAAAAAAAACTAATTTATGTAAAGTATGCATGGTGGAGTAAAACGACATAACTTCGTGGCGTACAAAGTGGACACAAAATGTATTCCAATTTCCGAAGACGAAAACGACGTTAGCTGCATTTATTGCATAGAACTATATTACCACAAAAGCAAGAAAACTACGGCTGTACAGGACTTAATAAAGGAACCAAACTCTGTTTGTGAGATCTGTGAGTCATAAATCGAAGATTGAAGAGATGTGTCAGGTTGCCCACTTAGGTGAGTAAATTTTTTTTTGACGTCTTTGTTATTTTGTGTTTGTTTTTTATAAATCTTTTTTCATTTTTTTTTTGCTCTTAGGAAGTTGCCAAAGAATAACATTATTTGAATTTACATTTGTTTTTAGATTTACTGCTTTTTTATAAAAAAAATAGAGACTTACAAAAGAAACACTTTATACATCTAATTAGTAACAAAAATGTTACTGATACTTTACACTGGGAGCCACCTAAGAAGATGACTATTAGTGTAAAAATGTGTTAAGCTTAGATAATTGGTATTTACCAAACCAAATACTCATTACAGCAAAAACATCAATGTCTCAAATTGTATCAAATGAATCGCACTTTCGAGTTCGAGTTAGCTAACCTATCGAATAGATATCAACAAAATCAAAATCCGATCCTTTGTCCTTTATGAAAGAATTCAGCCAATTTTGATGACCCTGAGATGGTGTTCCTACCGCGACTTTCATTCTAAACCAATGGAAGACTGTTAGGGCATAGTACGTTTTTAATAATCGGTTGACTGATACTGTGATTAAAGTGGAATGTTAGAAATTATGTCTCCAAAAACAAGTGGAAGATTTGCTAAATATATTGTTGGTAAACTCGACTACTTTGGGCTATTTTTACTCCTGATATTGACTATTAATTGCAGAAAAAGCTGGCAACGCTTATAGAGAATTACGTGGTATTGCATCATAGTCACAACGTACAAAACTACGCTAGGTGTCCCACGCTTTAAAGGCGTTAAGTGCAGCCTAAATGGTGGTTTAAATAAGTTATTTAAGTTCAGAGAGTAAAGCTAGTCACTACCGAGAACTGCAAGCCAGAGCTACCGGTATCGCCAAAAAGGTACCTTATTTTCCGCCAGCCAATTGCCCGCTAACGGACCGCACCTATCATCACGATAAGTGAAGAACTATATCTTTCGTTTATTTTTATATTCACATTTACCTCAAATCTGTTACTCTGAGTAAGTTAAATATTCAATTCTTTTATTTTTTGGTACATGGTTACTCATTACTCGTGAACCGCGCGACCTAAGAAAGCTGCAAGCTACGAAATTATAAAAAAGAGTCTCAGATAATACTAAAAATAAACATTTCGAAAGTAATTAATCATATTCATTACAAGTTCATTTAGTTTGCAACCAGCCTAAATGCCTAAAATATATCTTCGGTTACAATACAATATGCTCGTCATTTCACATTGTTAAATGGGTTGACGAGGTGTTGAGGCGTTATCGTGCCATAAACATTTTGAATTACTTCGGTCTTGCACAACACGAATTTTATATTAATATTTTTCGAGATCTTGTCTAAGAATGTGGCAAGTACTATATGACAAATCAGTTCATGTGAAAGCTTTCTAATTGACTTTTTAGACGAATGATGTATACTCCTCCTCACATCCGCAATAGTTTCAGCAATTCTTTTTTTGAATATACCACTACCGGGTATGTGAGATTTAACAGCAAATAATTTGTTGTTATAAGCCAAAGTATGAAGTATGATTCTGCAGAATGTAGAAGCTGAAGACAAAATTCATCCATATATACGGAGAAAATTTTTTGGTGAAATTAAATGTAAATATATTAAGCTCAAATGTACGGGACAAGAACAAAATTTATTTAGAGCAAATATAAATTTATATGCAATCAAATCAAATAACCGATAAATTTTACAATAACATTTATTTATTTTAAATATGCCTTATATGTCAATTTAACAATACTTTGTACTTATTTAATACGTCTTATGTATCAATTTAACAATAATTCTTTTATTTATTTTAAATACGCCATGCGTCACTTTAACAATAACTTTTATTTATTTTAAATACACCTCATGTATCAATTTAATTAATAGTTTTTATTTCCCTTTGATACGCCTTGTGTCAGTTTAATAAACACTACGTAGACTTTCAAGGCCGTAAGTGATTTCTTCATGGATCCACTGTGTCAAAATTTCTATTTTACATCTTGTTAGTCATTCTGCAAGCTTCTTCGGGATAACTGAGCTCTTATATATTACTTTTTGTTTTCGTATATATCTAGTAGAACATCTACCACAATTTGTGTTACTTTAGATCGCAATTTTTCATTTAGGTGGTGCTTATTGTTTAAAAGAATTCTTTCCTCCGCTTTGATTTCAGAAACTCACAATTTAATTTACATTAAACGCAAATATGTATGTATTCATTTTTTTACTTCTCTTTTATGTTATGGAAAACTGGTTCTGTTTGAATTTTTGCTGATATTTATTAAAAGTTTAGGTACATTTATGTTTATGTTTTTTGCTTTTAAATCAACTTTTTTTCCAATTCTTTTTAAGGAGATGGGGGTAGCATTAACAGTTCCTCTGATTCATTTGATGATGATGATGCACTTAATGTGTATGATAAAAATGTTTTTTGTTTTGAGACTAAAATAACATGCAATAAAATGCATTTAAATAAATATCATGTATTATCTATTATCAGGAGGACGTTCAAATATATATCAAGGAATCATGGCTATATTTATTACTAGCATGTTTCTCATACTAATTGAAATGGCAAAAACAAGAACTGGGCAGTTTGGTTTATGAAATGCCTTGTATCTCTTTAAATATTTTGCAAAATAATTAGATATGTGATACACTGGGGTACTCTAAAACGAAAGATATATATATATATATATATATATATATAGAGTATAGAAATAAGTAAAAAAGAAGATACGCATATCAGCATTATTCTTCACTTTGGTACTTGCAATTTAATTTTGTTTTCACAAATTAAGCAGTTTCTTGAAACTTTTTTACACTAGTCTAGAGTAAAATATTTTATCGTATGAAAGTTCCTCGTTCTTCCATATAAGATTATTCAACATCGCTATAAATTTCACGCCGACTTGTATATGCATTACATCAGTGTTTCTCAAACTGTTCCTCTTCGTGACCTTTTTAGATTGAAAGTCTATTGCGACCCCCTCGCTACTTTGCCAGCATTTAATGTAATCGGATATTACTCGTATGTATTTCTAATTTGGATACGGTATTTATCAGAAAGCAAATTGATCAATGTTATAAGGTGCAACATCGCTTGCAATCTGCTGATACTACGTTAACGCTTGCTAATTGCTTTACTTTTTAGTTTACTTTTTTCTCATTGCGCATGCACATATTCAAAATTGCATTGTTCTTACCATAGAGTTATACTGAGAAGATACATAAACTGAAATTACTTACATAAATCAAATTTATTTAAAAATGTTATCCTTCGACTAACTCATGGAGTAAATTCTTTTAAAATTTCCCTATCCATCAACTCCATTTCCTGTAATAATAGTAACATTCTAACTTAAATAATGTATATACTAATATTGTTCTCTCAAAGATATGATACTGCAATTGGAAATATATATATTATTTAATGTTAATATAATATTTCTTAATAAATATTTAATTAGACCCTTTTTTTCTTAGTGTAATTGCAAAGAATAAGACCATTCCCTATTTTGTGGTTTTTGTTACCAAAATAGCTTTCAATGATAAGGTGTAGCACAAACGACAGACTATTTTTGTGGTCGACAGTTGAGTCGGCGAAAAAATAAAACAAGTTTCATCTAGAACACATCAGAAAATGCCTAGAAACAATAACCAAAAAATAATGC
>LR736902.1:114800-150205 GCA_902654985.2 Oryctes borbonicus
GAAGGTAGAGATATGAAAAGTACTCTCGAAACCACGCTGATGACGCCGGGTAGGCAGAAACATGTCCGTGTGTTAGTGTATTTTTCTCTCTCTCCTTTTATTGCGTTTGCCGTGAATTATTCCATTAATACCATGAGGAAGCTAAGCTATCTTAGCATTATTTTTTGGTTAAGTTTCATCTATTTTGTCGGTCCAATATTATCGGTCGTGGGTCGTGCATTGACGCAAATCTTAAACCGTAGAATATATTATGAATGACAAAAATTGTCGTACACCGACTATCTGTCGTTTACGCTGCACCTGAATGAACGGAGATATGCTTTAACATTTATGAGGTATGTACGTCAATAACGTGATTTAAATTTTCATATTTGTCAATAAAAGTTGAAGTTTCTATCTTGGACTTAACTGTTAGATGTTGTAGCCCCTGGTTGCAGCCACCATAAAAATAATTCAGAGAAAGCATTACCATTCCGATTGTAAAAGTAAATATTGAATACATTGTTGTGGTCGCACATGATCCACTTACGTTAATTATAAGTGTCATTTTTAAATGTTGTATAATAAAATGTAATTGTTTGTTAGGTAATATGACTTAAAAGGAAGGGAACTTATAAAGAAGGGAAAACATCTCTCATCACACCGCTCATTAAAGGTGTGTATATTGGAACTACTGTTTTAATTTATAAAGTTTCTGAACCTTTTCGCACCGCTCGTACCTTTCGCTAAACATGTTTATTAATTTGTTTGTAGATCTGGATTACGGCTAGAAACCGGTTGTACTTTTGCATTTAATCGATTACCGAAGTCACTAATTTAATTATTGTGTTATTTAAAACATCTGTTGTTTTTAGATTCTGAATTTCTAAATGTTTTATTATACCTGGGAAGTTTCTAAAATGTTCCAGCTTTCCTTGCAGCCGTAGCAATGATGCTTCTGAGATTTCATAGTGATTATTTAGTAAGTAAAAAATAAATATAAAATTATAAACAAGTAGATATTTTTACAATAAATAAATTCAAAGAGATATTAACGAAGTAGTAGGCAAAATATTGTGAAAGAAATAAAAATTGAAATTCGAAAGGAACAAACAAACGTAAAATACTTTGTAGTAAATAAAAACTGGAAGATTGTATTATAAATCGCTTGTAGATAAGAAAACAACTTACTAACAATCAACGAAAAATAAACAGATATGTTAATACCTAACCAAATTCCAAAAAATAAGAAAAATAATCTCAACAAATACAAACAGTAAACTAATCACATGCGAAAGGTACACCTCGAGTAGATATCTATTCCATACTGTACGTATTTTGTGCGAGCTCCACCTCCGCCTTTCGTAAACTATACGCCTCTGTCTCAAGGCATGCTTAAAATGACTAATGCGATAGAAGCTAGAAATGTCGAATTTTTGCTTTAATGCTTTGAAATATCAGATTTATTTCACGAATTAATTAATTATGTTTGACTACTATATGATCAAATTTGCTGTTTACACTCACCTCCGTTTTGAGTAACTGAATAAAGGAATCTCATTTTGTTTGTAATCGACTACAGACTGCATATCTGCTTATATATTCTTTATTGCCTAACGTAGTAAGGCCCAGTATTTGGTTCGAAATTATTATTAATACTAGATGAAAACCCAAACCCTAAAGATCTGGCAAAAAACAGTTACAGAAACAAGACACAGTTTATCCAACCCAACAGATTTTCATTCAAATCCGAACGCTGTGAAAGCGCCGCCTAATATTCAAATGGTGCAATGTGGTATGTTTAATAATGTTACTATGCCCAATATTAATATCCATAGCGTTTTCCCAAACTTCATTTATCCATGTTTTTTGATAGATGAAAACTCAAACCCTAAAGGTTTGGCAAGAAACAGTTACAGAAACCAGAGACAGTTTACCCAACCCAATAGATTTTCATTCAAGTCCAAACTCTGCGATAGCGCCGCCTAATATTCAAATGGTCGAATGTGGTGTGTTTAATAATATGCTTGCCCAATTAATTTTTCTTTAAAATATCAAGATAAGACAATACAAAGAATTTAGAAAGAAATTTAAATTACTGTCTAATCTAAATATATTGCAGTAAAATACAATTATTATCATACAAATTGTATTCCTAAACTTACCGAATTAATCTGTATGCGTTGCTCTATATCATATCATTACTTTGACGTTAAGCTGTATCAAACTAAATGAGACTAGCGTATGAAACAATCTGTAAATACTGCAGCCTACATTTGCGGTTGTAACCTATTTCATAGTGTGTAGTAATTAATAAATACGTGCGTTTGATATAGTTTATATATTATTAGCTCCCTCTCCAAATGTAAATACGGATTTTTTTCTCCAACTATAAAGAAATATTCTTTTTCGAAATATCAAGATTTTAGATACTGTAGATAGGTACTTTAGATACTGTATCGCAATAATCTTACTAACCGTACCTCATCATTTAGCTGCGAACCTAAGCTATCCTTTGTCACAATGATTAGGGACAGCCATTCACTTTTCATGAAAAATGACTGCAAAATCGTTATTTCTGCAGAGAGAACATGCCCACTCTAAAACAATATTCGCAAGATTCGTTCTTAATCCTTTTTCTAAGAGATTCTTGTTCATCGTCTTCGGAATCGTTTTGGATCTTCTCTTCTAGAGAGAGTAAATCTTCATCGCTGAAAATCCACGACTGTACTCCAGCCTCTGTCAACTCTTCTGTTTCATTATAATGTGACATAGAAGAAACTAAATTAATATCCTGTCTTGATTTGTGATTTTAAAATGTTTAAAGGTCTTCGTCCTCATATTCGTCGGAATCAAAGACTTCAAAATCAACTATAACTTGGATATTATACATTTTCCAATGTAAAAGATAACATCTTTTAAAGTTAAATAGATAAAAATACGGTGTCCGATCTAACACCGTTTGGTTGTTCCCTCGCACCAATTTGCATAAGTAATTAAAATCGACGGAATTAAAATTCTATGGTGTTGCTTCAATACCGTCGCGTGGTAAGGGGAGTCGAATAGGAACAGAAACTTCCAGTGTTACATATGTTTCGTTTCGGTGGAAAGTTTCCCGTTTCACTTCGTTTCGGTGAAAAATTTCTCCGTTTCGGTATTAAGAATTTGCCCCCACGGTGATATAATTCTCTGTCCCGGTGTTAATTTTGCTTCCCGCAGTGCGACGTTAGTATTTCCCCGGTTCGGTGATATTATTTTTCCTTCGCAGTGAAAAAGTTCTCCGATTCCGAATTAAAACATTTAACTCAACGGTGAAGAATTTCTCAAAATCTTTTTTTCATTTCACCAAAACGGTGTTCAAATGTTTCTCATGTGGTGAAAAATGTCACTCTTTCGGTTTTATTGCTTTACTCTGTGGCCCAGAACCCTCCATTTCAGATGTAAAATATTTTCGTTTCCAATGTAAAAAAAGTCATGGATAATAGCAAGAAAAATCCTTGAGCATTTTTATTTTCAAGAAGCCAGTGAATCTCGACATGGACACATTTAATAGAAAGCAAATTTATGTTGTAGACTCCCGCGGTCGATGTTTTCTTATAAAGAATTTAGGCTTCCCGGTTGAAACCGCGTCGTAATTGAAAGAATCGGGCGACGTTTCGCACTCAATTGCATGGGGCTTCTTCTGGGCTACTAACTACGATGTTAAAATCATTTTAACTATTTAAGGATAAGCTAAAATGAAACGCTTCACTGTTTAGGATACTAAAAAAAGGCAACTACTTGCTAGTTAGTTATTGTTCACCACAACAGTGTTACTTCGATATAAAATAGATAACAATTTAACAAATCTGCGGGGTATATTTACATTATTTAACACCGTCCTCCTTTACTCCAAGAAATTTTTGTCTCTGGGTAGACTTGAAAATCATCAGATGATAAAATAGGACTTAATCAACTTTTTCGATACAATAGTTTTATCAGCTAAATAACAGTTTGATTGGGAGGTTGAATGAAAGCAATTGTTTTTGAGGGAAAAACATAATTACGAACTGTCCATTTCAATATCAATTTTATTTTCCACGATATGCGGCGTTTTCCATTAGTGGCAATCCCTTTTCATCCAAATGTTGAATTTTTTGAAAACTTCTTAACTTGTTTAACAACATTTTGAAGTCAATCGCGAAATATATCTGATGTCATGCAATTTTTAAAAATTTGTAATCGACAGATAAATCCACATGTTTAAATGCCTTAGGATACTGCGATTTTCCTTTTACAAGAGGCTTTATTTTATGTAAACCATCACTATTAGTACCCAATGAAAAAGTCATCCTTTCTTTCGCAACTTTCCTACCAGACGCCGTTTTTTCATTAGAATCTACCACCATTTCCAGAGGATGTGAATTCATCACATTTTCTCTTTGAGTTTGAGAAAAGGTCAAACAACAGGTTCACTACTTGACAATTTTTCTCTACAAACTCGGAGTCGTCTCTAACTATATCTAGATTTAAATTTTCCCAACCATCCTCTTGTTAAGGATTTAACATGTTATTTTGTTTTATTTTATTTTATAAATGTAACCATTTTTATTTATTTATAAAAGTAATATTTTGTTTGTGTCTATTTTGTGATAAATTGAATGTTTCATTTGTTTTGCCTTGTATAAATGTATATATTTCATATTTAGCATAATTGAAACTTTAACGTGTACGCATTCAATGTGAAAGTACGTATAATTTCTCATAAAGTTCGCAAATACTTAAAATTCGTCAATGCGCTAATTAAAAATATCCTTAAGTCATTTATTATATCTGCTTGATGAAGCACCTGCTAATGCACGTATTGGATCGAGCGCCAGGCAAGGAATCTCCGCCAGTTACCGCCGGTAACGTACACATACTTACAAAGTTTCGAAACTTCCTCGGAAGTCGAACGTACGAACTACCACGACTGCCTGCCTTCGCTCTTTCGCTTGTGAGTCACGCAGCGCTCAGACCCGCACTATTGTTAGTTTCTGATTTTTTCACGTATACATGGGGACAGCAGCTCGGAGCAAGATACTAGAGGTGGTGTATCAAATAAGTACATGAAATAACGCGAGCGTCTGGGTAACCGTGAGTTGTATAGCATCTTCTTGTGGTAGTGATCGGCTGCTGTCGCCCAACCAGACGCTCATGCTCCGATAGGGTTTAGTGGTGGCCCTGGCATTAGACATTGACCGTTCCGATACATTTGAATGCGTACACAAAGAAGGAACCGAATTATGAAATCCATATATGCTATTTATGTATTTGAATTTTAATATATAGTTAAGAGTACCATATTTATTTCATTTTTGTCAAGGGAATTGTTTATTTAGTAAATATATTTTGTATATCTACGTGCTGTGAGCAACTGATTAAGCGAGTAAACACATAAGAATTACATATAAGCAATTGGTCTTTTCGCCTCACAAGAAAGATACACCGAAGCAGACGACTAGCGGCATTGTTCTTCTATGAGAAGGTAACACCTCTATTAGCTACGAAATTATCGTTGCCATAAACTTCTGAAAATTTTTGTTTCGTCGGGGCAGTAAGAATGGCAAAAGAAACGGAAATATGTCTGGACTTTTGTGTCTGAAACCTGTTATACTTTTCCATTTCTAGATATTCCGCTTGCCTTAATGTCTCCCTAGTAGTTTTAAATTTCATTGAACTTTATTGCTGAGCAATAAGAATGCGAATATCTAAAACAAAGTTATAACTTTAAAAACTCAAGCAAAGCAAGGTATTATTTATGAGACCAGCAATCGCGTACATTTTGATAGTTTCGTAATTGCCAAAAAAACCCTAACCTGTACGCTCAATTTAATATTATTCATGTAGATTCAAAAAGTGCGATAAATGTTGAGGTTTCTCTAACGCGTACTTTGCATTTTATATATACGAGATACCTATTCAACCATACGCACAGACATTATTAATATTCTTTGCTGGAATAGACGAATATCGTATCTCCTAATTCACTAGCATTAACTATTGAGTTTAACTTGTCTCATATCTTGACATACATACGTACATATGAATTACTTTACTCAACAGTTCTCATATAATATTTATTTACTCAAATCAACAGATGAAATATTCTGTTTAGTTAGCTTAACGTATTAGTATAGTAAACATCTGCCAATCAAACAGAACACGAAAATATCTTATGTCAAATTTTGAATATCTATTATGTAAGTGGCAAATAGCTGCAGATTTAAATGTATCTGATATTATTAAGAAGAAAAATAAGAGCATTATAGGATCACACTCTCATGTAATTCCTACTTATTATTGACGTGAATTAGATGATATATAAAAGTGGCTGTTTACATACATACAGTTCGTGCATTTTCTCATGGCAACTGCGCAAATACACACTTTGTGCCCCCAAAAGGAGATGTGTAGTAAGGGAAAAGGGAAAACAAATAATTTATATCGACATTTCTAAGTGAATTGAGCCAATTTTTCTACAACTCCGTTCATATGATTTATCCCAATTATGTATAGCTGGGTGAAAAACCAATTTTATAAATACAAATCGAAATTATAAAATATGATGTGCTTTGATATAAAACAACTATTTGTATAAATTTGAAAATGTGTATGTATAATTTTATACATCAATAAATTATTAATTTAAAACCGAAAAAGGCAATTGCTGTGATTACCAAAAAATTACTTTCCTTTTTTTCGATTTTTCAAAAAGTAAATTTTTAATATGAAATAATCAAAACTTTATTTTTGTATGTTGAAGCTCTTTTTGTGTAAATTTAATAAATAAAGGAAAAGGAAAAATTCCCATAGTTCTACCGAATTAAAAGGAGTCGAGGTTACTATCATTGGTTGCAAATGATCGCAAATATCAATTGGCAACATAAATGTTGTATTCGATAGATAAATAGGTAAATGAAGATAATGGAAGAGGAGCACCAGATAACACTGGAAATTATACGGAGGGAATAAAATACCTGAAACAATGGTTTTGCTATTATTTTGAGAAATGATGTGCAAATTGTATAAAACACTTTATATACAATGTAATCCATTTGAAGTGAAAGCAGTTCTAATTATTCATGATGCGATAAGTTTATATACAAGGCTCCTGTTTATTCACTTTCTTCAGTACATATACATAAATATCAATATGGTGCAATCGAGAATTTGAATCCGAATTCGACTTTGCAATCGTTGGCTTCTATCAAGTGCAAAATTCTGTCATTATGCCCAGTGCTAATAGGAACACAGATATGAGATTTTTTACATTTTGTTCACGTGTATAATACACTCTAGAGTTTGGCCCGTTCCTCTCGTCTCACCCTGCAAAATCGAAAAAGGATTCGGTAAACATCAATCACTCTGACAGACGTTGCTGGAGTGCTTGTGGCTGAACGCAATATTCGACGTGCCGTTGATGACAGCGATTTCGAATGCAGCATTTTTAGCATTGCAGTATATCCAGATCATCTGTACAAAACCTCTACTAAAATTAACTTAAATTAGTTAAGGATACTTAAAAATATCAAAAGCCTTTCAATTATTCAAACCGTTTTGCTAGGTACTCTTTTGCTAAGGTTTGAAATATTATACACAAATTGTCAAATGTAAATCCAATAAATTACATAATTTTTATTTATTGTGGTACGTACTGAATATTTTCTTAACTTAAAACTAAATAACTTACTTCAAAGAATCACGTTTCTGTCTTAGATTTTTGGATTTTCTAACCCAAAGAAAATATTCATTTGATGGAAATAAAATTTTAAGAAAACATAAAATTACATACTTTCTGATTTAATCTTTTTTTTTTCTGAAGTAAAAATATTTTCTTGAATAGAGACTGATTCTTGTAGGAAAATTTAGTTTCTTGATGCATCTCAACTGGTGTAGGGTTTCGTAGAAATTTGGGCTTTCGAGTTGCCGATATTCCCTTGTCAGTCAGTCAGGTCCGGCAGTAAACGTACTCGAGGTCCTGTTATGTGACTCACTAGCTCATTACCAGAGTAAAGGTGCGAAAACGTTGAATTTTGAGGTGTGTGTCTTTAATCCATTAATTTAATTTTCGAAGCGTTGTTATTTGCAACTTACACGTTTTAAATTGCAGAAATAGTATGAGGTGATACTCCCGGATCTACAACCGTGTCAGCTTTCCAAATTTATAACATTACAGTACAGTTTCGATTTTGCTAATAATTTCGTTATTAATAGTATTTATAAATGCCGGTCAAATATACAGGCTGAATTGGAAAGAATTCACCAAACTCCAGGAATGAAACTAATGTAAACATTTTCGCTTCTTTTTGAGTTAATGTAAAACAAAAAGTCAGGTACGTTCTGCACTAATTTCGTTTTTTTTTTTTTTCGATTTATATCACATATACCGGCTATCTGAATCAATCCCTCCGAGGCTCAAAGTCATTTCAAAATTTTGTTTATCAGTGTCAGTGTTGTTTGAGAGTTTATTTTCGAATTTGTACATTATTTTGTTAGGCAATGCCATAAACTTATTCAAATTTAAAACATGCAAATAAAGGTGTTTGTTTATGGAGAATACTACAGCTGCTGTTGAAGAATATCGTCAACGGGTTCCACATCAAAGAAATTCTGGTAAAAGCGTATTTATCAAAGTTTTCTTAACAAATTTTGCGAAATCGGAATACTTCTCGGTGCTGAAATAACATCTGAACGAGCTACTAGACAAGGTTTGAAAGAAGTAGAATATATTCCGGATTTAGATTTAGGACAACATGCAATAAATAGCTCACGTAAAATTGGTACGCAATTGGACATTCCACGAGACAGTTGCGATATTTTGAATATTTATTAAAAGAATGCTATGATTAAAAAATCTCAAAAATCTCTATACTTTAAAAAGAAATGAAAATCGAATAAAAACATATGAGTTTTTTTTTACGTGTACAGTACACTCCTGGAGTTTGGTCCGTTTCTCCCGACTCAGCCTGTGTTTCAGCCACTACCCTATAGATAATATATGTATTATTTAAAAAATGGACCAGTTCTTTGGGCCCCATACTTCCATGCCCGACCTTCTCCTATTTATTTTTAAAAGTTGTAGTAAAATTAACTACATAATGAACTTCATCGTAGAATGCGTGAACTATAAATATATCGGATTTACACTTGACTTTGTCAACAACAAACATAAGATATTTTTTATTAAGCACTTGTTAAGATCGGATAATTGCGTATTTAATACTGGATTATAAGTATTTGCTTGTTAAAGCTAAATAAATATAATTATGTCAGTAAAAGTATTAATGCTAATAGATATTAATACTTGTGATAAAGACCGTAAACAGTTGTCGTGCGAAATTTAGTGTTACTTCCTTGTAGCATCCACATAATCTTATTTACATAAACTACTTATCAACAAATTAATTAGAAGTTTAGTTATCTCCTGCATTCTATTCAAGGTGTACCCATATAAGAATCACATATGTACATATATCAATCTTTCCTCGTCTAATTGTAAGTATGTACGTATACTTGAAAAGCGTATTATTTTATATCGTATCTGCTATATTATTTAAATATCCTAATAAATACCCGAAATTTGTATAGAAATTTAAATATTTATTAAATACAATTCTAATATACAATTTTACTTCGATATCTTATCGCAGATGAAATAAAATCTGTCGCAGACTGACATACAAGATAATCATTTTAATACCAGTCGTATGTTTATTATCTTTATAAAAATACACATCTTCAATCAAAGAAAGGTTTAAATAATATGATGTCCTTTGCAAAGTGATTTTCTAACGTGTTCTCAAAACAAAAGAATTCGTCATGTTTTATATATATAAAACATTAAAGCTGCTGCATAGCAGCTTAATTTTCGAAGAGTGAATACAATTTTCTGGTTTTGTGTTTACTTTAAAGTAGCGTTCACATAGGGTAGTGCAAAATTATTGATAGGATTAGCGCCAAATTATTTGCAATATTCTGCAGCAATTCTTGAAATAATTTCTTCGCATACTGACAACTGACATCTTGGTTTACTTCACCGTAATTGATCTGTTAACAACATGTTAATGATTTCCCTTGTAATGGATGAGACCACACAGAAACGTTATATACTGTGTTTATTAGCAGTTTCTGCAATAATCATGAGATCATGACTAACAAATTAAAAAATAAATGTAAAGAATAGAGAAGACGTTGGCGGATTCTTCAGATCGACACTAAAAAAAAACAAGTGAGCTATTGAAATTTAATTCAGGAAATCTTAAATCATGATCCCGATTCTTTTTTCTTATATACAAGATGAATTTTGATTTACTGAAAATAGTAATAGCAAATCAACGGTCTATCAAATATTTCGAGAAACATTTGAAACGCTGTTGATCATGCTGCAGCCCCTCTACTTCATACCAACATGAGACAGTCTCCTAATTGTATAGGTACAACAGAAGACATGCACGTTCGTATAAAACAATTTAACAATTCTGGCTCTTTAGAACACTTTTCTTATTTACCGTATGCGATGCAATAGAGTGGCGACGTTGCGTGTAGTTTGTTATTGGCGTTCGGTGGCAGGCTAAGTCTCGCATGTGTGCAACTCGCCACATAAGAGACAGACAGAGAGCGACGGCAGTACTGGCCAGTACGTAGTTAGTAACCGAGTGGAGAGCATCATAGCGGTGTTCAGCTTAAAATATCTAGATAGGTGTCCTTTTTGGTATATTTTGTTACTGTGCGATTTTAAAAGTGCTTTTTTCATTTATTTCATTACTGCTCTATTTTAGAGTTTTGGTTTATATTGTTACTGTATTGTTTTAGAAGTATCTTTTTTGGTTTGTTTCGTCACTGCCTTTTTTTAGAAGTTTCATTTTCGGTTTATTTTGTTAGGTACTCTCATATTTTTTTGGAGTATTCTTTAGAGTTTATATTTCGTTATATAATTTTATAATATATTCGATCCTTGTTTAATATTTACTTGTTTCGTATTCTTTCGTTTTATTTTAGTAGTTCTTAGTTTATCATTTTCCAACATTGTTTCAAAATTGCCACCATTTTCACTGTCATTAACAAAAAATAAGTGTTTCGCACCATTTGTTCTGCGAAATTAGGATTCAGGGGCAAGTATACTCTTGTGCGGTATATAAAAAATACGAGGCATATTGAGTACCAAAGGGGTATTTCACATAATAATGCGCAGCTTTTCTTGGTGCCAATATCCCATTAAACAAATTACAGCATCCACTTTTCCGTGGGTTTCTGAAAAAATATACCAACCAAGATATTCCCCATCCATCGACAATTAGAACATATTATCTACCTAAGCAATTCGACAAAACAATAAACCCAATCAGGTCAAAACTAGGTGAAAACTGTCTCTGAATAAGCGCAGATGAAACGACAGACATTAAAGGAAGGTGCTCTGTTAATGTGATGGTTGGCACATTGCGTACATTCATTAATTAACTCATTTATTGAAAGCACCAACTAGGATAAAGTTATATAAATAAATGCCGAATATGCGTTTGCCGCCAGAACCTGTATTAACACGATGGGATACATGGTTAGAAGCCGCATTTTTTTTGTACCCAACACTTTCGTATTTTAAAATTTTGTACTAAAGTTAAAACGAGCATTAATTGTAAAAGAAGATTTAGTCGAGCTATTAGAATTTATTAATAAACATTTCTCAAGCGTGACAAAAACGATCAAGTTTCTAGAAAACAAAAATTTACTGAATCCCTTCAACACTCACAATCGATTGGCGAAAAGATACGGAACAAAATTAATGCGGTTTTACAAAGAAATCCAGATTATGTTCTATTAAAAGAAATTTCCAATAACACTTTTACTACCTAAAATGAAAGTTTATGTTTAAAATATAAGGATTTAATTGCATACTTCCATTTCGCACCAGTTACTTCATGTGACGTAGAAAGATCTTTCTCTTGATTTAAAAATATATTAACTTACCAACGAAACCAATTTACAACGAACAATTTAGAAAAATATATCATAGTTAATTCCTATTACAATCATACTTGACGATTAACAAAATATAACTTTCAATTTATCAACGCTACTGCATATACCCGATCGACGCTTGGCTGACTAACACTCGCTAGTAAACTGCACCAAACGTGCTCACTCTCATTATAAATATGTATATATGGATACAGGAGCCTATTATGAATTTTCAGGCAATGCAGAAATGAATATCAACAAAAAATTTTAAAAAGTAAATCAAGCCCACATAAATAAATGCGAATATGATTTTTTACTTCATCCTTAAAAAATACAGTTTATTAGTATAATAATAATAATAATAATAATAATAATAATAATAATCGTATTTTAACAGCAAGAAATATCTCAACCCTCCTACTGACTGGATTTCGATGGGACCACATACATCACCTTATATTAACTCTCCAATCTGTTGTCTCTGTATTACTACTACAAAAGATGATCTATGTATCTTACTTTCTACACAGCAATACATTTGATTTGATCATTTTTATTAAGTGAATATTCTGTTATTTTTCTTTGAAATCTGTCTTACTTGTTTGACATTCTGGTGAACCAATTTCTCATCATAAATTCATTTGGTGTCACCTGTCCTAAAGTGCTACTACATCTTTGTATATAATCTAAAACAATGTAATAATGTTTTGAATCACAATAATACACTGTTAGATCTTATTTTAGTTGAGAATGATTACGTTTGTGATGTCAAACGTAGTTTAGAGGTATTGATTAATGAGGATGAACATCACCCACCTTTAGAATGTGTGCTTAAAATAGAAAATGTTGTTGATGTTAATTTTAATAGCCAAATCTTATGGCGATATAACTTCAAGAAAGCTGATTTAAATAGGCTATATACTTATATTGCTAGCTTTTATTGGGAGGGCTTTGAAATGAATGCTAATGAATGATTTGTGTGATAGTTTTTATATGATATTGCATGCGGCTATTGATAGATATGTGCCCAAACAAAAAATAATGAGAAACAAACATTATCCACCATGGCTTACCAGAGCAATTATGAAGGGTATAAAACGCAAAAACCATTATAGTAAAATGTATAGAAAATACAGAGCAAATTATTGTAAACATCGATTTCATATTCTGCGTTCATCTATTAAAAACAGTATTACACTCAGTTATTCCAACTATATACATAATGCTGAAAAAAATTAAATCTGACCTCGAAAGTTCTGGTCTTTCATTAATTTAAAAAGAGAACATTCGCGTATACCAGGCCACATGCTTAGCAATGACCGTATTTTATCTACACCGGTGGATATGTGGAGGAGTTTGCCACTTTCTTTAGTTCGGTTTATGAAACATATGATGTGGTAAGTTCACATTATCACAATTACAAACTGCTACTGCCTTTAGCGATTTATTCAATATCTCTGAAATTGAAATGCCATTAAGAAAGTGAAGAGTTCATTAACGATGGGTCCTGATGCGATTCCTCTATTTTTGTTAAAGATTGTGCTGAATATCTACTAAAACCCTTAACTGTAACATTTCCAGATGAAGCGAACTAGAGTAACACCTGTGTTTAAGTCTGGATCACGTAATACTATAAGAAATTATCGGCCGATTTCCTTGATCTCCAACTTTGCCAAGATTTTTGAGATGATACTTTATACCGAATTATACCATCATGTAATTTGTATTAATCAACATAGAATGAAAGGCAGATAGTGGTAGTAGACTACCACTAATTTATGTTATGAGGTTAAGGACTTGGGGATACTATTTGATAGTAAGTTAACCCTTAACAAACATCATCAATATTATTCTAATTGCTGTAAATTGTTGGGGTTTATTATGAGAACTTGCAAAGACTTTGTAAATATTGACACCATTATTGCATTGTATAATTCGCTAGTTCGTAGTAGGCTTCAATATTGCTGTGTAATTTGGTCACCTATATATTACAAATACATTAATTTACTTAAGTTAATTCATAATGTTATTGATAATTCGATGTTTTTGTTACAACTTCAGTTTTATGTACTCTGTTTTAACACTAGAAATTTAGTTACCTTTTTAAATAAGCAAGCGGCGACAAATTCCTACAAAAACTCTCTACTGTATCGAATGTGTCACTTGTATAATTCATGTAATTATAATTTGGATGTATTTGGAGATACTTACAACGAATATTTAGTTAGTGTTAAGGAATGTATTTGTTTTGATTATTAGAATTAATACGATTTAGTAAATCTATTCACTTATTGCGTGTTATGTTTTATTTAGTGTATTTTTATTTTTATTTTTAGTTTTGATATATATGCATAACCCTATCATTGGATGTACCTGTTGGGTTAATAAACGGATTATTATTATTATCATTATTTGTTATATACTTGAAATTCATTACATAACATTTTCCTTCTCGGCTCGCTATAGCTCCAATTCTACTGTGTTTTACAAATTTACATTCCACATCGTCTGTTAACATGATATAGTCGCTTTTTACCGCACTACTAACTGAAGACAAGTTTACTTTTAAATCTGACGTTAGTTGGGGTTATTTCTATCCATCCTATACCATTATTTATCCGATACCTACAGCTATAATATTTGACCTACTACCAATTATAACAGATTTTATCTCTGACAGCTCAGTATATTTTGCAAACCGAGATTTTTTCCCAACACATATGCCCACTGACTTCAGTATCGATGCTGATACTGACACAATAAATGCATTACTGTTTTCTTCCTTCGTTATTCGATATCGACATTCTGCTTTGACGTGACCGGGTTTCTTACAATAGTAGCCCACTCTTCCTTCTTTATTTCCCTCTTTACTTTTACAATCTTTCTTGAAATGCTCTGTCTTGTTGCGACTAAAACATTATGGTTTTTCAAACTAGTTTTATGCTCCAAATGCTACATCTTCTGTTACTGGTTTCTTCATCCTTTCTTTTTCTATTATCAGTCTTGCAATTAGGTTATTAAATGATTATTTTTCTTCAGATGAAGCTTCCCATGCTGACAGAAAGTGTTTGTATCTTTCCAGCAATTACATTAACACTTTCGTTATTACAAATTTATCAGAAATTAAGCTTTACATCCTTTTTTAACCAATACGCTTTGAAAGTTATATCATCGGACTTAACCTCTAAACCGTTCACCAGATAAGAAATACCAAGTAATACTGTTATCTAGAATTTCCAAACGTTCCAGATTTTGATTTCTTCTAATTTAATAACACCGACCGCAGTTATGTCTTCCATCTTGATATGTATGTAACGTGTAACTACTATTTTACGTCCTTCTAACAAGGTGCACAGATTACTGAGGTGACTGGGCCCATAACTTGTTGTAACACACCGAATAAAAAGACAATTCACTTTTTGAATCTGTTTACTCCAAAAAACTAAACTCAACAAGACCGTTACATACGATCTTATTACAAAAACCTACGACGTGACAATGCAAACAAAAACTACTTAGCGTAAAAAGTCGCTAGATGTCGCTAGCAAATAATTGGTTGGGATATATTGTCGTAGACTTCCGCGGTCGTTGTTTTCTTTTAAAGAATTTTGGTTTCCGGGTTGAAACCGCGTCGTAATTGCATAAGAATGCCGACGTTTCACTCTCAGTTGTATGGAGCTTCTTCTGGGCTTCGGAGCAAAAAAATCGAAAAATATACAAGCTACCAGTTGGAAGAGACATATTTCATCAGTTTTGGGAAACCAATTGGTAAATTATGGATGGACAATTTTGCATGAGCAGGTTTCGTAATTCGAAAGTATTTCTTTGTTTCTAGTCAGAAGCTAAAGTACAAAATTTCACAGCGATATAAAGAAGGCATTTTAAATATGGTATTTGTCTTCTAAGGAATAGAGATGAACAAGTAAACGCAATATATGGTTTATTTAAATTTCATTCTATTTCCCTCACCGTAAAAGTATACACCTATTCACCGTTTATAAATTCAATTATCCAGGTATACTTTGATACAATTCCTTCGTAGAACACATATACAATGTATAGTGTACATACTATGTAACTAAAGCTATTATCATGTACAAATACGCTTGAAAATATTTTATATCAGATAACCAAATTCTATGAACTATATACTTGGAACAAATCAAAAAGAAAGAGTATTGGATCTTTCCCTTTTGGAATGTTAATTAGATATTAGTAAATTTTAATGGATAAAAAATTCTAAATCGTACAAAGAATTTCAATAAATATTTCACTAGTAAGTTTCGTCATGGTGAATTACAGTCATAAAGCATTAATTCTTGTACAACATCTCTAAATCTTTTGCCAGAGAAAGCGTTATGTTTCTAAACACATCCCATTCAGTTTGTTTCCGATTTATGTGGATACGTTTTGCAAAAGGCGCCACGGCAAATTCTCAAGGTTAATATCGTGCACTTATATCTTATTGAAACACTACGATTCTATCTTTACAAATTAGCCTCGCTTCAACTACACAAAATATACATCCTCTAACTTCCTCTTTATATACAGCGTGGAAGGAAAGTAACGGATAAATTCATTATCTTTGTTAATATTTATTTTTTTGAAAAAATCTCGAAGGGGTATACCGATTTTAATTATTTTACAGTATACTACATCGTTGTCATCCTGTTACGTCATATACTTTTAAAGTTATGACCACATCAAATGTTTTTTTATCATTAATTTCAGTAGTACCTTTAATTTCGTTTTTAACGGTATAAAATTATCAATGTGTTACACTTGAAAAAAAATTGAGAGAAACAGTGTCAAAGTTCGAATATCAAAAATTAATTAACCGCAGCTAACCCGTAGTTAACAAATAAGAATTCATAGTTACACCTATCAAAAGTAAGCAATAAAATTATTGTCATTTGCTTGTTCTAAAATAGATTTTACCTTTGGTAAGCTCCTTTATCAATAAAAATGGCACAATTAAGCGATCAACAAAGAATTAAGGTATTAATGATGATCGGTTATGGCGACAGTCAGATCACATCAAGAAGTGTGTCGGCCCATAGGTCAATCTACCGTTAGTAGAATCGAAATAAATTTAAAAGTTCAAAAATTTTGAAACCAAGGAAGTTCATACTTAGTGTTAATGTATGGGCAGGAATTATTGGCGACGAAATTATAGGTCCATTCTTTTTTTCAAATAATTTAACTGGGGAAAGATACCTACAATTTTTATAGTTGGAACTGATTAATTGCATTGTTTACCATTGCAAACAATTCTAAACTACCAAACAATAGCCTTTGGCTACAACTTGATGGCTGTGTTCGATGCTATTTGGACCAAGTACTTCCAGGAAGATGGATTGGAAGAAGAGGTCCGATGAAACGGCCGGCTAGGTCTCTCGATTTGATGCCTTTAGACTTCTTTCTGTGGAAGTACTTAAAAAATAAAGTGTATAAAAGTCGACCATATAATTTAGAAGATCTTTAGCAAAGAATTGGACATAAGATTATATTAATATTATCTCAAGCTCTTCGAAATGAGTATTTTGAGCCTTGAGTATTGTCAAATGGTACAGGGTCTTCATTCTGAACATCTAGTATAACGCTTATTTTCGTTTTTTTCTGGGCAATAAATTTAGTTGCTTTTTATTCTAATATTCGAACTTTGACACTGCACAGGAATTGACGTAAACCTGATAAACTACCGTGAATTCGGCAATCGTTTGCCACTACCTGCAGTGTAATCGGTCGGCTATATTGATATAGCGCTGTGATTGCGCGATAATTTAACGTGTGTATAGTTTCGCGGTACATCAATTCTTAATCTGCGGTATACCGCTATGTGAACGATTATGCTGCTTTACTTTCGCGCTACCCTACATGAACGCCAGCAAACCAGTCAGTTACAGTACTAATTCAAAATTCATAAAATAGTAAATCAGTAAAATAGCTGTTTATTTTTACAATGTATTGCTATAGTTTATAATCAACCATAGATTTATTTATTTTTGTTCTATATTCACAAAGTATACAACTCATTACTTCTAAAATAGCTCGCGATATTGATGGAATTATTTACGGCAAACACAATGCAAGAAGAGAAAAAATACACCACCCACGTACATATTTCTGCCTGGCACTAGAAGGCTCCAAGAAATGTCTAGCTCGTCGCTTCGAAATGTTATGAAGCAACGAGGATACAAGGTAGAGTTAAAATACTTTCGGAATTAGGCTGATGACGCCGGATAGGTAGCAACATGTTCGTGGGTAGTGCATTTTTTTTCTACCCTTGCATTGCATTCGCCGCAAACGATTCCATCCATACCGGGAGGAACCTATTTTAGCATTATTTTTTTGGTTATTGTTTCTAGTCATTTTCTAATGTGTTCTCCAACGCAGCAAAAAGGAGGTTAAGACCAGGTGATTAAACACTGCCTTCTGAAAGTATCTATATAACCGAGTAAGCGAACCTTTTTGCAGAAGATGCGAATTACAAGAGGAAATGAGGAAACTGTACCTTCTTCGCTAAATTCTTGGATGTTTCGTAAGCATTTATGACCCACCGAATAATATCATCTCGTCCGATGAGTATAGTTTTCCGTTCCATGTTTTCAAATTCGAAACCCAACTAGTGATGATCAGAGAGATCACCATCACCATTGGCAGTAAGATGAATTGTATTTAAAGTAAGTGGCATGTTATGTAGAAAAAAAAAACTATACACTTTACGTCGAATGCTTATCTACGAGTTCTCATTATATGTAGGCAATAGGTCATTTACTTGCATGCCCTCCCTTTTCTTGCTTTTTTTGGAACTGCTTTGTTGGTTCTGTTTTATTATATATTCCGTGATCATTAAGTCAGCGACGGCTATACTTTTCCCGAGCGAAATGTTGACTTTATTCCCTCGCTTTTTTTGGGAACCATCAGCTGATGTTTTTAGCGTCTCTAAATGGTTAATTATGGGTTGGCTCCAAGCGTTAGCTTCGCTGTTTTCGGGATTGTCAACATTCCTTGGTATTTTTTTTAACTATATCAAGATTAAATGGACTTGTCCTGGTTGCACGATAACCAACCAGAATTCTCTTTAGACCTAACGCCTATTCTGGTAATCGTATTTTATTTTCCAATGTTTCAGCACAATCCTCCAACACGCTTTGAGGGATGTGAAATATGCATCATCAAGGGTTGCAAGAAATGTGTTGCGTTTGAAGGCAATAGAACAAATTTTATGTTGTTAGATTCACAAGCTTGTACAACGCTAACTTGTCCTATCACTACTTTTGGACCCCTAATTTTCAAGTAGGGCAATGCTATGGTTAAAAACCATAACTCCGCATCACATCAGTCACTTAAACTTCTGTTGTATCTTGAACCATTTGGACGGTCTTCCTGTTCATCTGTCGTAGATATATTTTGCTATTACGAACATCAGAGTGGTGCTAGTTTTTGATGTCTATTGTCCGATACGTGTGTTTAGAAACCTCCTTTGCAACTACTTTGACTGCCCCACAATCATCTGAAAAATTAGGTTCATCATAATTCACTGTATTAAGACTAGCCCTCAGCCAACCTGATTGTTAGCTGTGGATTTCGCACCATAAAGCATTTAAGCCAGTCGATTATTTTTGAATTTTTCAGTTTTTTCCATTTTATCCGGGTATTGTCGAACTGTTTCTCGTACATGGGTAGATCATAATAGTAATCCCCACTATGCACACATAAGCAAGTACTCGCTAATTCTTCGTTGCTCTTCATCAGTCAATACCGGTTGGCGCTCGTATTTTAATGGATGGGGTCCGTGGAGTCTTCTCTGTACTGCAAAATAAGGAACGCCATATGATTCGCATTTTACCCTATAATTTGTCGATTCTTTTATAAAAATATGATTAGCTTTAGCGTATATAGCTAAGGCAACGTTTGGATACGGCATATTATCCCTAAAAACTATACCTAGTAGCCGATCAATCGAAAATCATTCTCACTGCTGCGTGCACTCAAACGTTTCATCAATTTTTGAAATAATGGTCGAAACATATAATGAATGAGCGATGCATGCGATATATTACCGTATTAGTTGGTCGTCTACGGAACATATACGAGTAATACTATTAGTATCTCTGCCCCACTGAACGAGAGAGATTCAAATATTTCCGAAATTAACCGAGCGATTCACTTAACTCTCTGTGATTCACTTAACCCTGTTTCACAGCTACATATAGTTCTCTAAAGTCAATTTTAAGAGACAAACTACTATAATCTAATTATTTTCTATCGACACATACTGTGAACATTCTTTTGCATTAAAACTCAATGTCAATGTTTACCTACAAATATGGCATTGGTATCTTTGCGCATTCAGGCTCACCAGATGTCTCCAGCTTTGCTTGGATCTAGTTCGTGCAGACGTTAACGAAAAGTAGTATGATGTAGACGGTAACAATTTTGATAAGAAACATTATCAAATTTATAGTCAGTTCTCAACATATGGTTACACAAATTCATGTTTGCAATCAAGGCATTTTTATTAAAGTAAATATATGAAAATTAAAATAATAAAATGCAACCCATTGCGTTGCATTACGAATAATAACACAGTGACAAAAACAACGAATCCAATAATAGCAACAACAGCAAAACATAAGAATCGCATAATGATAAACTTCACAAACTAATGATTGAAGACATTTTACACAAAAAAAAAATGGATACCATTTTTATCACCAAATACCATTATCTTATGTCACTCGAGAATTGACAAACATGATTAATTTTTACTAGTTTTTCTCTTTTTTTCCTTTTAAGAGGATCTCTCTACTAATGACTTTTCCTTTAAGTTGGCAACGATTAGCTAACTGACAACAAGTAGATACAATATCGTGTATAGTTGAGTGTAGGCTTTCACGACCGTAATCCATAGTAGAAATGTCTTTCGGGTGATGTCGTGTACTTAATATTTTGCTTGACGCTTCGCTGACCATCCTGTCAGCTTCTTCAGAAGATTTCTAAAGACTGCTGTTGTTGTATTTTGCTGCTCGTTATATATCCTATTTCTGTTCCGCTTTGCTGATCCATAACCGTTCTGCTTTGCTGATCCATAACCGTTCCGTTCCGCTGAGTCGCGTCGTTCGTTGTATGACGACTCCGTAGTGCTAACCTCCACGTGTTGCTGATCTTGTATCCATCTTCGCGATTGAAGTTGTTGGTATTCTTCATTATTTCTATGGATTCGCGTATTATCCTCGGGTAGTAGTGGCTGATCCTGGCTAATACCTTAACGTCGCTGTAGCTTATGCGGTGGTCTCCTTGTTGGTGCAGGTGTTCTGCTACTGCAGATTTTCCAATATGCCTAATCTGTAGTAGCAGAACACATACACCAACAAGGAGACCACCGCATAAGCTACAGCGACGTTAAGGTATTAGCCAGGACCAGCCACTACTACCCGAGGATAATACGCGAATCCATAGAAATAATGAAGAACACCAACAACTTTAATCGCGAAGATGGATACAAGATCAGCAACACGTGGAGGTTAGCACTACGGAGTCGTCATACAACGAACGACGCGACTCAGCGGAACGGAACGGTTATGGATCAGCAAAGCAGAACGGTTATGGATCGGCAAAGCGGAACAGAAATAGGATATATAACGAGCAGCAAAAGACAACAACAGCAGTCTTTAGAAATCTTCTGAAGAAGCTGACAGGATGGTCAGCGAAACGTCAAGCAAAATATTAACTACACGACATCACCCGAAATACATTTCTACAGTAACTTGTGAATAAGAAACATAGATTGCTTGTATGATCATGATTAATAATTAAAAGGATTTTTGATTACTGCGAATATGATTACTTACGCAGAAGTGAATACATTTGACGTATCAGGCATAATGAATACTTGTAATTCCGAACACAGTAATCGTAAGGATTTCTAACTATCCCTTATTCGTAATTACATCTTTATTCGAATAATGCCATGATGTACAATAATAAATAAAAGCAAATAGTTTAGAAATACATTCTTGCAAAAATTGACAAGGTGATAGAAGCCGAAAATGCATGAGGGAAACTTTATAGAAACACGATAACAATAAAAGCTAATTTTTATTAAAGACATCTAACAAACTACATGTTGCCGAAATTGATGAGATTCCAAATTGATCAATTTCTATATACGTATGTAAAATGTAGTGATTGCAAAATTATCGATATTTTTTTTTTTTTTGCTCTAAACTAACAAACCTGGCAACACAAAACCATATTTTGCGTTTATCAGTGCCCAGATTGAAATTAAATTTAAATAAGTAACAAGTAATTATTTCATTCTAGCAATTAGTCATTGCTATTAACTGATTAAACATGACTCAAAGTAGATAAGAAATTTAATACCAAAAACAACAGATAAAAAATATAATAGAAATACATTTTTTTATTTATCAAAGGGATATCGTTTAGTAATCACAAATTTCAACAAACATCAATCAATATGTCAAAAATTGACATATTTGGGATAGGTGTTGATATTGTCCATTTCTGTTTCGATAAGTAACATGTAAATCACATTTTTAGCTCCTCCCAAACAGTAAATCGAATGTTTTCGAATTTGCACCTATATACGGTGGAAGGGATAATACTGCGATGGTAGGTAGGAGTTATCTGGGTATTAAGTTCTGATTTCTTCTCCAATAACATTATTAGAACTTATGTGCATAGGCAGTGGCCCCAATTGATATTTCTGATTAGGGAGTCAATCCCTATTTTTAATAAAGTATATTTATGCATTATCTTATCCGCGGTGTAAACGCTATCTTAATCCAGTAAGTCCTTAGACAAATGAACGAAAATTCCGAGATTATTTTCGTATTGCAGAGGAATATGAAATAAGTAATAGCATTAACTTTTTAAGTACATATCTGAAGCACCTATTTACTACCATTGACTGAATGAATAATGTCGAAATCACATATTTGATAATTTTAGCTTTAAGATGTCAATTAAATTAAAGCAGCATCAGCATGGTATTGTACAATAAATACTTACACGATCAATTTTTATACATATATATGTTAAGATTTTCAAATGAGTGGAATCTTAAAAAGAAATATTTTGGTTGATCAACACTTACACCACACGCCACACGCTGTATTACAATTATTTCTAAATGACATTAAATTACAACTTTTATATTCTTCTAGATTACTGACAGTTGCCCATACAGTAATATCGAGAATAAAATAACATTTATGCAGATCTAACATCTGTACTTAATCTATAGGGTACATTGTATAGCGGAACATAACCTATACGCATGTATGTATGTACGTATGCTTACAACAGAAATTCTCAAATAAAACTACGAAGCTTAGTTCGACTCAAATTGACAAGAGATGTTTTTAAAACATCGGCTATGTTAAAATAAAAGCTTTTCTGATTACTATTTAGGCCTTTATTATTGTAAGTACGAATGCTTGTTCAGTTAAAAGAAAACTGATTAACTTTTTTTTGAATACGCGAAATGATTTTCAAGTGTTGAATGGATGTGTAAAATATGGGTAAATTTCAAGGTTAGATCTACTTAGTCGAATGATGGAAAAGCAACCCTGCTGATTAAAATAAAAGACTCCCTTCTATATTCTAAGCTTTCGCATATTTTATTTATGCTTCATCAGAGAAGAACAAATAAGAGATGTGAAATATCCAACAAAGAAGAGAGCAGCAGTTGTTCTTTATTCTGGTCGACTGCAATCCCTAGTAGTAGTTTTTCATCTTCTTACCGTTGTTCTAACGTGTACAGCCTGTACACTGATATTAAACTGTTATTCCAATGCTCTGTCGATAGTTACGTATGTTAAGAATTCTAAAATTCTATTTTAATATGTACTGATTACACTATGAACACTAAATATTAATTATACATAAAATATTGGGGACTAACAATATGTTTCCAGTGAATTCGAAAGAAAGAGTTCGGCGCAAGTACACTATTCTGTTAAGTCTTCCTTTTCTTCTCGCAAGATAATAAATATTGCCGCTAACAATTTGTACAATTCCACCTAGAACTATAATTATTAAATTAATAGGTATGACGTATCAATTGAATGTTTCTTACCAAGGAATTGTGGCACTTGTTTGAAATCATGCGCTTGTACATCGAAACGGTTCTTTCTACGTTGATGCTTGTTACAGGAGCATTTTTAAAATGAATAATGTGATTTACTACCCATACTAACCATTTTCTAACAAGTCGCCACATAAGATTTTGCCGAAGATCTTTAAACGCTTAAAACGCTTACTCTTTTCAATTACACTGATAATTATTCCATATACGGTGTTTACCACTCTTCGTTGAACTTTGAAACATGACTTTTCAAATTTGTTCATGATCTCAACGCTTTCGATTAGCCGTATACACCGCTTTTCCAGCTGCAAAAAGAATTTGAAATGAAACCATACTTCACCTTTAACAAACCGCAATGCGAAGGTACTTCTCCTCTATTCAAATATGTCTATCTCAGACCGCGCGTCACTATTAAGATCTCTAATAAACGGTTTTTTTTTTGTAATGATTTGTTCGAAAAAGTGGTACCTTCCAAGCCCGTGCCCCAGGATTATCAGCTGAGGAAGAAAGCGAAGCGCTAGGCACAGAACTGAATTCGCAATGAAACCTTGAAAAACACTTTTTTACCACTAATAAGAATGTCTAGTAAAGCAAAATGATTTCTGACGTTTTCTGCAACACGATTTAGTCCAAGCAAGTTGTATGACTTAAAATTTCGGGTAAAGGATTTTGAAATTGTGGGCTGCCTTCACCATGTATGACGCAGCGTCTCTCAACAACAATAAAATGTTCTCTTATATGATTATTGTGTAATCATTAATCAGTATTCGTTATTAACTCCCGACTAATTTCTTTGCGTAATTATGAAACCAGCAGCAATCACTTTATCAAAGATTTGTAAGATATCCAGACCGTAATAGAAAATACCATACTATTACACAAGAAATAGCTTTTATTACATTTAATTTTTAGTTGAAGTTACTATACAGGGTTTCTCACGGTAACCGTTCGTTAGAAGTTTCCGTCGTTAGAAAAAGCTTAGAATTCTGTATTTTTGGACTCCAGGGTTAACCAAGATTCTCTTTCATTTTTAAATATTTAAGGTCGTACCACTCCGGTTATACCGGAAGTCACCATTATCTTCCTTATTTTAAATGGAACATCGGATATATTATCTCATTTTTGGATTCCTGAGAATATTTCATGATGTGTTCCATCTATTTTCCTTATTTTCATTTGTTTCTTAGATATCATGATTATTTTGAAAATTTTGAAATATGCCTTATTTTTAATACTGCGCCTTTCGAAATCCACATTGACAATTGATTATCGCACACAGGGTGTCCAAAATTTGACGACCAATTACATCATCTTCAAAGTTGAAAAAGTTCGGTTCTTCAAATATGATACGCTATATATCATTAGATGGTCGGATGCAGAATTTAATTCTGCATAGATTTGCTATGCTGTCCCTATACCTATTTCCAAGTGTTTTCTTGTTATTCCATATTTTTTATCTGATTTCTGTGGCTTCCTAGCTCAAGGATATCGGTACCACTGACGATTATTTTTATTCAATCTCTTTGTTCTGGTATATTTCCTGGCAAATGGAAAATAGCAAAGGCTGCTCATACATTTAAAAAGGGAAATAAGACCTAGGTAATCAATTACCTAAGTTTTCTTTACATATTTGCTAATATTTTTATGGGAGCCATATACAAGTACCTTTTCAGCTTTATTCAAAATACAAATACCTTTTTGGAAATAGGTCGATTGAATCAAATTTAACGATATATTCCTAATATATTTTAAAAAACATTGATAATCAAATACAGACAGATGCTATATATATGCAAAACTTTTGACAAAGTCAGTCACGGCTTGCCCCTTAAGAAACTCTCTTGAGGTGGCGCCGGGAGTTCAGTTCTGAGTTGGGTAGAGGCGTACTTAACGCGGAAAACGCAACACTTCACAGATACATATCAAACATTTATACAGTAATATCTGATGTTCCTCAAGGATCCTATTTGGAACTACTGTTATTATAAATTATATCACTCAATGTTCTAATTTCAGCAATTTTCTACTTTATGTTGACAATTTAGAAGTATACTTGGCTGTATTAGCCACTAATAACTGTACCAGATTTACAAAAAACCTTAAATAGATTAGAAATTTTCATTTTTTATGTGTTATAGTAACACAACATATTAATCGAAGAACAGAAGGGTTGTCGGAAACACAGCTAAGGGTGTAAAGAGCAAGTTATTATTTATAAACAGCGTCGTCATGAAGCAAGTAGAGAAACAATAGCGAAACGTCACCACATGCTACACTGACTACAAGAAGGCATTTGACTTCATTCCACACAATTGGTTTCAAACGTTACCTTAAAAATTATGCAAATATGAAGAACGTCAATGGATCTAGCAAAAATCAAACACACAAAAACAGACCAAATTAATATCATTAAAGGCATATTCCAAGATGATTTACTTAGTAACTTGTAGTTTTACCTATGCTTTAATCCATAGCGAAATGCATTTAACAATATTACATACGCCCACAAAATCAAACACCAAACCAGACACAAGGATTTCTTCTGGGAATACTGGACAATGTCATAACTATCAAAAACCATATGAAGCATATTACCAAAGAACTACTTCAGAACGCTGTATGCAGAAAATGTAATAAATTTGAAGGAACACTAGCGGCAACAGATTACACAGAGAGACACAACACGGCAATCAATTCGCGCTCAGTTGATAACAATACATGTACCATACTATAAATGCACACCGGATGATATACTTGAAAACTTTGAATATAAACTGTATTGGGGTAGGAAACTATATGCAGATAGAATAGTTGCACATAACCGATCAGATATTATGGTCATCAAGAAGAAAAGGAACAAAGCAATTAATAGATATCGCAATACCAAACTACTCTAAAATAAATAGCAAAAGATTACTAAATATACGCTGTTAGCAATGGAACTGAAGGAGCTGCGGAGTCAGGAAACAGTAATGGTAGTATCTGTTACGGGTATTACCACAAGATATTTTCCAACCATTTGAAGAAACTCGACATTCACAAATGTTCAAAAAACAGTTATATTGAAAAATTGTTACAACACAACAGTTGACTTATGACTTAAATAAGATCCGTTATGTGCCTATAAATCCACAAATAGTGAGTAAAATGAAAATAATAATAGTTTCTATTCTGCATAAACACACTTTTCCAGAAGTACGGTTTACGAAATTAGTTGGCTCCAAAAAGCATTTCCTAACTGTAAATTTCTTAACTGGAAAAAATAAAGGAAATAGAAATAATCCGTTACCATAACAAAAAAAAATAGTCATGTATTTTGAATATGAAAATAATACTAAATATATATAAGTTATATTATTGAAATTAAAAAGAAATAATTTCACTTACCATATACATGCATACATCGACTCTTTTTGGCGACTTTAGATTACAATAATAAAAAATAAATATAATAAGGGATTGTTTGAGAGTACTTGTGGAACTTTCGATTTTGTTTTTTCAAAAAGATGTTACAGCAAGTTAAAGAAATTTTGGAACAAGTTAAAAATAATATTAATTATGAATTCAAAACAGATGCGAAGTGGTGGAATAGTGGGAGACTATCCACACAAACGATCATATTCCGTTGTAACATGCTACAACTACCTCCTTCTAACAAATACACGATTCGTACAAAAATTCTGTGGAATCTGTAAAAGTTGTAACCCCAGTTTTGTATCCGGGAGCACACAGACAAAAATCTATGAAAATTTTCTATCACAACCCGAATACTATCGTAAACCGTGATGCCACTGTAGTTACACACAGAAAGTGTACTGAGTTATAACAAAATTAACCAAAGGAAAGATACTGGAAGGTGATAGGTAATTACTGTAACTAACCACGCTGGAATGTAGTTTATAGTGTATGTCTATATAGGTTTCTAGGGTAAGCGCAGATATGTGTATGGTTGTATACGACTGTATAATGTACTGCTCATTCACGATGATGGCATATTAAAAGCAAGTATTTTTGAAAATGATTAAAGTACCTTTTTGAAATTTTATTGAGCGATAATATGGATAATGATGTATTTCCTAAAATACCTTCAACTTCCTGGCACACTTCATTAAACCGGAAACGGATATGAACTTTCATATTTCAAGTGGTATAGCCTGCATATTATGCATCCTCTAGTTTAACTTAAACATGAATATCTTCTATTCGGTATTACCCATGTAAGCCAGTCTTGAGATTTTTATTAACACCCTAAAATACTTTTTATTGCTATGAATACATATCAAAAATGTTGTACAGAGTGTTCCAAAAATTTTTTTTTTAGCCGCGACCCTTATTTTTAAGAATGTCAGTATACGTACTTCCTATACCTAAATTCGCTCGTATCCGAGTTATTTAGAAAAATTATGAAATTTATTGCCAATAAACAACCAGAATTGACAAGATTGGCTTTGCTTTGCTTTGCTTAAGCTAATGACAAATGAACACATTTCGTTAATATGTCAGAGTTATTTATTATTGTTGTTATTTATTATTTCATTTGACAACTAAGTTTTCATTTTATTCTAGTTAGAACGGCATCTTTTCAATAGCTGCGTCGTTTCCAACAATTGTAATGATTATACCATGCTAAACGAGTCGGCCTTTTCCGACACATATCACAATATGTTTTTGCGTTGATTTAGAGATACACCAAGTATCCCTATTTTGCTCGTATGTGAGATAGTAGAGCAAAGCAAGATCACTGGACGAAAAAGAAACGGCTGCTTAGAGAAAAATTAACTGTAGGTGAAACGAAAATCATAAACAAATCTTTGCTTGACAGGGACAAAATCATTTTACCGCCACTTCACATAAAGCTGAAAGCTCATGAAAGAATTTGCTAAAACCTTACATAGAAAAGGGGAATACTTTAAATATATTTGTAGATCGTTTTCCGAAGTAAGTTTAGAAAAAAGGCTGGAATTTTTGATGATCCTCAAATTCGTAAGCCATTATTGATGTTGAAACTTCTGCTAGATGCTCTTTTGTTACTGTGCTTAAGAACTTCTTGGGTAACAATAACGCAGAACATTATGAAGAACATTAATGATGAGAATGGGTGCTAATATGAACATCAAATTTACACTTTCTATTATAATAATAATAATTATAATTTTTTTCTTAACACCTTTTCAAAAAAAAGCATTATCAGAAAAACTACAGCCAATATGATAAAACTGTTAGCAAATATGAAACCAACGACACTAAGTTATCCTGAAACTACTCTAATAACTGAAACAATAAATTCACTGTTGGCCAGTGTAATGCATAGTTTTAAAATTTAAATCAAATAAATGATTACCTTTCAGATTTGCATGTCCAACAAAGATTTTGTTTATGTTCTGTTGTTACAGCAAAATAAATACTGAATTAAAACTAAGGGTTTAGTTGATTTTTAGTAAATTTTTAATCAGTATGACATACATTAGAAAACGAGTGAAAAAAATCAAATACGATAAAAGCCGTCAGGTCAATTATTCAACAAAATTACGCAAATTAAAGAAATAATAATAATTTCCAATTTCATTATTATTATGATCTCACGCCGAGTCAACAACGTTAGTATAAAAAATATGCTATAGATGTTCAAAACAATCTCCATCTAATTACAGACACAACAATGTGCTATGATGCACGGAATCTAGTGCCGTGTAGTGAATTTCTACTCTACTATCAAAAGCTTCCTTGGTCGCCGCTTCAAGATTCTACAAAAATAAATGGGACTGTCGTACACCAAAGTTTCTATACAAGCGCAAATAAATAAATCAAGAGGAGTTAGGTGAGGATCTGGCTGGCCATATCCAAAGTCCTAACTTCCTCATCCATCGATCGTCAAACTTTTCCGTTAACTAATCTGTAACCTCACGTGTACATGTTCACACTTCATCAAGGTTTAGACCCTACTATAGCAGTTTGTAGTAAATTTAAACATTTATTGTCAACTAAATTTTGGTCATAAATTTGATACGGAAGCTTACTGTTTGAGTGAACTCATTCACGATTTTTCAGACACGGTTTATGAATAGATCGCTGTGCGGTATCGGTTGGCTGCGCAAGACGCCGCCAAGAAATTGTGAACCAAACTAGTAAAAACTTTACATCATTGGAAACGTTTAAGAATAATATTTGACTTTCCTTTACTTACCCTGACAATCAGCAGTTTCCTATAATCAATATTTTAGTTATAAAGTTATGACACGATTTTGTTCCAGTCTGATAACTAAAAAACAAATAAATAAATAGTGATAGTACTGAGCAGAATGTGCGTTTTTCGTTACTCTTGCCGTTAATCTTTCGTGTTCCCAAAATATGACTACGGGGGATATTTCAGCACAACAACCGTACTAACAAATTCGATTGTATTGTCGTCGGCGAGGGTGAAAAAAAAAAATAAAAACTGACCTGACGTGGGGTTTTTGATTCCTCTTGCCCTTAACCTTTCGTGTTCACAATATATGATTACAAAGGATATTCCAGTATGTCATCCTTAAAACAAACCTATCAGCAAATTCGATTGATCGCCGTCGGCGAGGGGAAAAGAACCGACCTGGTGTGGAGCTTTCGACTTCTGTTGTCCTTAATCTTTCGTGTTCACAAAATATGATTACAAACGATATTCGAGTATGTCGTCCTTAAAACAACCCTATCAGCAAACTCGGCTATCGGCGAGGATGAAAAAAAGAAATAAAAACAGACCTGAAGTAGAAGCACCACTAAATTATGCAAATGATAGTGTTCGCCTGCGAAGGTTTGCTTTGAACTCGTAAAACTTCCTTATCACCACTGCGTCTTCGATACGTATACATAGACGCCTGCAGTACCAAAGAATTTGTCTAGAAGTGTCGGGTCACTACGCTCAAAAAAGCAATATTTTATTGCTGCAATAAAAATTAATAGAATAAAAGTGTTTTGAATAATATAGAGTTACTAACCTGTAATTACCAGGGCAAGAATTTTGGTGCTTATTATTGTGATCATCGAAACTGTGGACCGTACCGAAGATGTAGCAATCGTGCAAGCAACTGCAAAAATTTCTTTTACAGAGGCAAGGAATCATTGGTTTAAAGCGCAACTTAGAAACATAAAATTTGATGTACCATCGGGGACTTCGAGAATATCCGTATGTTTCAAGTACAGCCTATGCTCCTGTTACTATTCTCATAATTTCGTCAAGCGAATTTCATACCTGCATAAGGATGGTCTACTTACCGATATTCCCGTTTGAAACAGCAAGTAGACAGTGGGAGAGGCACTTGTAACTAGACAATACAAAACGTATCAGATAAGGAGCGCTAAAGACGCACCTCTCCGTTCTCTTCTTTATATACGTTTCTTCGCATACTTACTTATTGTTAGAAATACTGTTAGTTTTAGGTCTGGTTAAATAGATATTACGTATAGTTATAGACTTTTGATTTCGACAGGGTTTTGTATTTCAATTTAAAGATTATTTTGACTTTTATCAATTTTGAATGGTATGCTAAATATCATTAAAATAAACTACATAAATCAGTAAATGATATACGTTTTCTGATTATATTATAATATCCCAAATGCAATCATGAAAATAAGATGGGTAAGAAACAAATTGAAAATTCATAATGTTTACAATTAAATCTGAAATTAAATCACATTCAATAAAAACTTTTGCAATTGCATACATAATAAGCAATTAGCGGACATGAGCGAGTGAATAACAATCGACCCCATAAAATCTTGTGGCATTCTCGCATATAGTATGCATATCATAATAGCCAAAGAGAATTATCTCTTGCAACAAGAGGTTTGATTGATGGATTAGCTACAGCTGGAGTTCGCCAATGTGAAACTGTAGAACGTGTTGGCTTATCGGTGAGTTTCTAAAACTAGTAAACTAGAAAATGTTATATAATATTGATCTCATCTGTTACTTTATACCCTGCTCATTGATAATGGTATAGTAGGTAATATAAGTCCACAAACTGTTATCTGTGGACCCTCCCAAGTAGCATTTTAATTTAATTAATTTCGCGGAGGAATTAAGTTAGTACTTCCGGCAATAAACCGTAAGTATCAACTTAAATCGTCCTCGAAATTTTAAAAAAGGTACATGGGATGTTTATTAACTGGACAATTGTTCACATTGTATAGTAACTTATTGTTGCTGGTAAATATACAAACTTCTAGATAGAACATTTATTATATAATTTGCATCTGTTCTGAATCGTTCCGTCCGATTAGTACCAATATGCCAATATCTATTTCAAGGAATAGTTGGTTATTCCAACTGAAAAATCGTATTCCAGTCCAAGATTTGTTTACAGTTTTCGTTAAAATTGTATATACCTCTGGCTGTGTTAATAACCTTGTATTTCTAAGAACGAGAAGCACGGCAGTGGTTAAGAAGATCAGAAGAAGAAGGGAGCAGACCTCTTCAAAGTCGACCGCGAGATGCGTGACGAGCTACGACACAACAGAAGGATAACAACATCGCAAATCACGTTCGGGAGAGACTCTTTACAACTGCACAAAAAATTTTAGAAGAACTTCGAAGAAGACTACAAGAAGTTGGTTTTTGAGCCAGTAAAACAACAGGAAAGCCACTGCTTACAGAAGTTCATGCTGCAGCGAGGATGCGGTTTCGCGAATAGAATATCGGGACTGGACAGCTGTCACATTTACAGATGGAAAGGTATCTTCATCCTCACAGGATTCACTAGTAACACTTTGGCGGCTACACAATACGCGATACACATGAGAGGTACAACATATGAAACGCAACCGGCAAAGTGGACCACCGCAGGTTTTTAGGGATGGATATCTAGCGCTGGTTCCGAGAGTAACGCCTCCTCGCTTTACGTCTCAGTGCTACATTTGCATCTTACAAGATATTCTCCTACCCAGCGTTCGTCTCGTTTACCCGGAAAAAGAATTTGAAGAAATTGTTTGTGATCCAGGATAACTCGTGCCAGTACACAAAAGCAGAGAAGTGGTCCAATGGTTTGAGGATAGAAATGACATTACTGCCTTGAAGCGGCCTGCCAGATCTCTAGACCTAAATCCAATAGCAGATAGTAATAATAATAATAATGTATATTTAATGGCGTTTTCATTTACATAATGTAATACAAGAAAAACTCTTGCAAACCAATAAGACTAAATCGCTTAATAATAGAATACAAAGTATTCTTGACATTCCACCTTTAGCCTTTAAAATAATATGTATAGAAACATAAAAAAAAGATACAAGAGAAAATAAAAATAATCACACAAATACAAAAACACAAAAAGGTGTGTGCTATGCCATTCCAAAATATACATATATATACATATTGCCCATATCGGGGAAACTTGTGGGCCAACTCCCCCCGACAGCCTCCACAAAAGAAACGAAAAATAAAAAAAAACCAAGTATGGTTACCTATGTACAAATAGAGGCTATCGCGCAGAGGGAGCAGACCACACAATCAACATAATCGGGTAAGAGAGACGAGGAAGGTATAATTGATCACTGTTCCGAAGTAGTTCCGTAATCTGTTTCTCAATAGCAGACGTAAATGAGGAAATGTCGATTCCAATATCGATCAGATAATTGTTCAATATTCTGATAACATTATAAATGAAACTTCGCTTGAAAATTTGTAGGTTGTGTCTAGAGATAAATTTACATCACGTGCATACGTTGCGAGTGTGTTTTTGATATCTGAAGCGACTCCTGTTGTATAAATACAGTGGTTTTTTTAATTTAACAATGTTAGCAAAGAACAGAATACTATGTAGGATGCGTCTGTTATGCATATTCAAAGTCTTCGTGTGCAATAGCTTGGAATTAACTCCGCATTCCGTAAATTAGACGCATACAAGAATTTTGCACCATTTGGATTCTTCTGTAATCTTCTTGTGTAATGCAGAAGTTGTAAATAGTGTCGCAGTAATAGAAGTTCGACAGAACAAGTGCATTGCACAAAAGTGGTTTCATTTAGCATGCGTCTGTGTATAAAGATGTATTTAAGCGGAGGTGTGGATATCTTGATTAAATGGTTCGTATTTTCGTGAAAACGAATAATGTTGTCAATGTATAATCCTAAACTCTTGACACAGTTTTCAGGGATAAGAACTCGTGTTTTAACGGTAAGATGAAGATTTGCAGTGCTTAAATCACGAGTTTTCCTGGGACCGAATATTATCAGCTTAGATTTTGTTGGGGCTTGCAACCGAAGTTTATCTGCATATTCTGAAAGGTCCTCATTTATTTTTGTTGAGCATTCAGTAACTGAGAAGGCGGCAAAGAAAAATAGGGCGCGTGTCGTTTACGTAAAGATGGCATTTGCAATACTTCAGTTTGGATGATAGGGTAGAAGTGTAAATACTGAACAGCAACGGGCTTACAGTTGCACCCTGAGGCACTCCACTGGAAGTGATAATAGGGTCAGATGTGATAAGGAGTATGCTTATTAAATAAAGTTGTGATATTAGCGTTCAAAAATGAAACTTTCAGATCTACATTATGTAAATCTAATACCAGGGAATCTTATATAAGTCAATAAGAAAAAGGTAAAGGTCGAAATTTTTATAACTATGAATTCTAAATTCAGATCCGATCTTAGTCCTACCACCAACATTAAAGCAACAATACATGACGTAGTGATCAGAAATATTAATTTGAATGACCTCATGATTATCCAGAGACGTGTCTGAGTTAACAAGGATAAGATCCAGTAAAGTTGATATGATTGATCGTGTCGGCCTATCAACAATTTGAGTTACACTGTATGTCTTGAATAGATCAAGCAGTTTCTTAGTTTTATAGTGCAAAATGTTAAGCACATCATCATTAAAATCTCTTACACAAAGGTAATGATCACTAAAAAATGCTAGTTCAGATAAGCTTTCCTCAAAGTCCTCAAGAAATAAGGGGAAATTGCTACTGAATGGTCGGTAATATATATTCATGTTTAAATTCCATTTATTATCGCTACAACTAAAAGATAAGTATTGCAAAAAGTTGTAAAAGAAGGAGAAACAAGCAGATCGTTCAGATACACATTAAAAATACGTGATCCAAGAATAGAACCCTGTGCTACTCCAGATCTTCCGCAAAAAGTGTAGGTTTTAAAACCATTGTAATAATAATAATAATAATAATAATCATAATAATCATAATAATCATAATAATAATCATAATAATGATAATAATAATCATGATAATGATAATAATAATCATAATGATAATGATAATAATAATCATAATGATAATAATCATCATAATAATGATAATAATAATAATGATAATGATAATAATAATAATGATAAT
>LR736902.1:150215-282699 GCA_902654985.2 Oryctes borbonicus
ATAATAATAATGATAATGATAATAATAATAATGATAATGATAATAATGATAATGATAATAATAATAATAATGATAATGATAATAATCATAATGATAATGATAATAATAATAATGATAATGATAATAATGATAATGATAATGATAATAATGATAATGATAATGATAATGATAATAATGATAATGATAATGATAATAATGATAATGATAATAATAATAATCATAATAAACAACACATAAGTATCGGCACCCTCCGCACCACACAAGTTTAATTTATTATATAGTAATATAATAATTAGTAGTAGTAGTAGTAGTTAGGTTGATGATGAGGACCAGTCGTGTCCTCGAAACGGCCGTCCCGGACTAATTATTATATTACTATATAATAAATTAAACTTATGTGGTGCGGAGGGTGCCGATACTTATGTGTTGTTTACCATACTACGCCACAGTCCTTGCTATCATTATTAATAATCATAATGATAATAATAATAATCATCATAATAATAATAATCATAATAATAATAATAATAATGATAATAATGATAATGATAATGATAATAATAATAATCATAATCATAATGATAATAATAATAATCATAATAATAATAATAATAATAATATTATTATTATTATTATTATTATTGTTATTATTATTATTTATTATTATAACAAAATAATGTAATATAAAAAAAAAGTTATATTACTAATACTTGATAATGCGGTAGGGGTAAAAAAAGTGTCTGCAGATCTATGACTGTAATGGGGTATGATAAAATAAACCTGAGATAGTAAACGCGGGGAATCAATATGTTGAAATTTCGCGCTAGCCGCATCTCTGCGATGTGACAGCGAGTCGAAATCATGTCTGCAGAGTAAATTGTATAATCTGTACCACGAGGAGGATAAATGCCATCAGACTTATGCGAAAGATATTTAAGAAATCTCTTCTGGACTCGCTCAATTGATAATTGGTGATAGTAGTACTATGGGTACCAAACAATTGACGCATATTCCAGTTTCGAGCGGACGAGTGAGTAGTAGACAGACTTCAAGGCGCAACTGTTATAAAAATTCTTGCAGGGTCTGCACAAAAATCCGAGCGATCTAGATACAGCAGAAGTCATGGCATCAATATGTGGAGAAAACGAGAACTGGGAATCAAATAAAACTCCCTAAAAACGTCAACTCTTGGGATGGAAGTGCTTGTAATGAACATAACTTGGTCTCATTTCCAGAGCCAGAAGTGCAGCAGATATTCAAAGTAACTCAGCTTACGAAGCAAAATTCCGTGATCAATGAGTCAAATGCTCTTGTAAAATCGGTATATATGACATCTATCTAACTCCCACGATCAAATTCTTCCGCGATATCTTGTGTAATATAGGCGAAGTTGGTTACAGTGGAGCGTCCCGGGACAAAACCATGCTGTAGAGGAGATATATATGACTTTATCTTCGGTATCGGTAAGATGTTTTGGTAAAGTACCTGCTCAAACACTTTGCAAAAGTTGGATAAGATCGAAACTGGTCTGTAATTTTTAATATCTGCCGGATCACCTTTCTTAAAAACAATACAAAACATTGCTTAGAATTACATTTAGTTTCGTTTATACCAAACAATATAACATTAGTAAAGAACACATAAGTATCGGCACCCTCCGCACCACACATGTTTAATTTATTATATAGTAATATAATAATTAATCCGAGACGGCCGTTTCGAGGACACGAATGGTCCCCATCATCAACCGGTCACCGGTTGTTTACCATTCTACGCCACAGTCCTTGCTATCATTATTAATATAACATTATTTTACGTTTGTCCCTCTCCATGATCTCGCGGATAATTACTTCTGAGTCTACCAGAGGATTAGTAGACGGAGTTTGAATGTTACTCAGTTTAAGGCTTTTTATTTCTTCCTGTAATGACAACACTAATGATTTTAAAGCATTTAAATCTTTATTAAATTTCGCACAAGAGCGGCATGACCAAGTAAGCCCGCAATCTGAATTAATCTTGTCAAGATCAGAAGTGGATATGATAACGCAAGTTAATTTCGAAGGCTTGACGCATATAGAACAATTAATACAAGCATAATCTTTAATAACTGAACTACAAGTATGCTTATTTCTAATCAACAAAAGGAATAGGAAAACAAAGGGTACGCTTCACATAGGCGAGGCCCGTGGCTGTGACTTACAGACAAACAAGACAAGGCGAACGGTAAACAAATAAATTGGGACTACAACGATATGACTGACTTACAATATATATATATATATATCGATTATACCATTACTACAACAAAGTAAGAAAAACCTCGGAATATCGGTAATGACAAGATAGCAAAAATAAACTGAATAAAAACAAGGAGAAAGAAACACGAATAAATGCTATCCAAATATTACAGATACGCATATAAATCTAAATAAAAATCTTCGCATAAATACATGCAAGTCACTCCACTTGACTAGTTTACCCATGTCTTCCACATCCTCAACTCATTTCTGAATAGAATAAACATCTGCTCCATCACATTTCCCAAAATTGTAGGTTGTTATTAAAGATAGATACAAATTATTAGATAATGTAGATTCGGAACCAATAATAATGAAGTATAGTCGCGTAATAACTGATTTGTCGTCAGCGTCGTCGCACACTATACTATTAGTTCTCCCGACTCTCCCGGTGGTACAGTCAACTCCACATCATTATTTCTCACTTGCAACTTTTGTTCTTCATAACAATATGGCCGTTTTGTTTTTCATAAGGTTTATATCGTATAGCATTCACAAGTCGTAAGTTGGTTAGGACCGAAAATCTAAATAGTTCTACCAGCGGTATTGTGTCAAACTGATTGTAAACTAAATAACTATACATTCTCTACAAATTGAGACAACATCATAAATACCGTTATAATATTAATCCATCTGCTTCGGCGGAATAAGAAGATATCCGAAGCAGTAAACAAACTCATTGTATTTCGTGACGTAAGAAACGTATATATGTACCCAGTGGTAAAATGTGTTACTAAAAATTCACGAGTTTTTAGATACCTGCCCGAATTGTAGACAAGGTATCAACCGTGATATTTACTTGCAGTTAACGCATCTGAAGGAAGTATTGTGGAACATCACATTTTCTTAGTTTCAAATACTTTCCGTAGTCCTCCACAACGGTACAAATTCATTCTAAAACGTAGCTCGAATGTCGCAATTGCAAAAATAAAATATAACATTACGTATAAACTTTCATGCGTTTAGAAATATAAAATTTTACTCCAAACCGGAGGCTCCTACAACGGATGATCGTGAGGGAATACCGGAAATGAATTCAAACGGTGTTAAATCCAAGTCCAAATTCTAAGCAAATTACTCAAGAAGGAGCTTTTCCAAATGAGTAGATTTTATTCTGTCTGAATTGTATACCTCAACGGGTATATAAGCGCAACATAGGTAAATTTACCTATGCGTGGGATGAATATTATCTTATTATAAGGAATTTTATTAATCAAATTTTAGAGTAAACCGTCTTTTTGATGAAATTTCGACAAATGTAAATGTCATTTTTGTTCAAAACACAATTTTACTCATTTGGAGGAACAATCCACATACACAATACTTCGAAAATATACTCTTTAAATTAACTGATAGCGAGAAATGTTCTTATAGGGAAAGTACATTTTCCCATGAATATTAACCAGTGATCAGAAACGCTCAATTTAGAAAATTACGACTATTTGTTAATTTCAAAAATAATTGCAAACCGTGAAATTACGAACTGTAAAATTATGTTATCATACGTCTAATTATAACTACAAAATATGAAAACAAAAGATTATTTTTATTAACAAAAAAAGATTATGTGTACAAACTCATAAAATATTGACCAAATGAACACCCTTTTGTTCATTTGCGAAAAATTCATTTGGTCTTAATAAACGTCAATTTATTGTAAAATAATTAGGTTTATTCCCTCGGGTACCTGTGACTTTTCATTTGTGGCAAAAACGCTTCATTATAAAATAAGAACGAGCAGCTTAGCTACCATAAATAAATAGTAAGTGCGATTGTATGAAACGGACTGTTCACGTGAACGTTTGATGTAAATAAACCAATTTAATCGAATTGAGTGTACCAGTTCATTTGTTAGAAATGAAATTTGCAAATGAACTAGAGTTTATTTCTGTCAAATAAACGGTTATGTCATTCATTATATTAAAACCGTTTATCTATTCCAAGCAAAATATTCATTCCTAACAAATCAAGTGACAAAATCCATTAAATTCGCATTTTCTTTTGTCATTCACAAGCGTTTGCGCTGCCTATGAATTGCAATTACAGATTAACTTGGCGTTGTCCGATGTTGTACCGAACGGAAAAGGTACGCAAATACAATAAAGAAGTTCGTTAATGTAATATTTCAATATGAAATTGGTCCAAGGAACGAGTTTATCATTTTAATAAATGGCTGCCTTACATTGATGAACACATGCTTTCGTATATGCATTATATACGGATCTATTGATATAAATAATACACTTATTAATGTCTAATGAAAATCCCAAAAGTTTGTTTCGCTTCTCACAAAGACAATAATTTATTTACTGTATTGGTAAACAAATTTGATAAACGTAGTTCATTGTTGTAATAAATTTATTAGTTAATGTAATCATTCCTTTGTTGCTTTAGAAAACGGGGTCAACAAACACGATTGATTGAATATATTTTTTCAACGTGATGAAATGTTACCAACCTGCTACATATATGTGGATTTCAAGACTATACTATAAACATCTTTATGTAAATTTACAACGGCAGTCGACGGCTATTTCTTGCCTCTTGACAGAGAGAGTAGTTTTAAGCACACCTTACCTTTTTTTGTGAATTTTCAAACGTTATCCATCCGCGTTGTAATAATTCACAAAATGTTTACATACACTTTGTAATTATTTGCAAATGCTATTGTAAATTAATACATTGTAGTTATTTGCAAGTAATCTCGTGTATTGTTACGTCGTGCGAATTCAAACATACGTAATTCCAATTTCTTTTGAAAGTTATAATATTATGAATATTAAAAATAACCAAACAAAATTCATCTAAATCCAAACAGATTAAATATTAAACTTAAACATCGAGCAACGTTTCGATGAAACCTCTCACCTTTTTAAATATAGATTTTTGTATGAACAACATTCATGTAATTATTAGACATGGTTGGATTTTATAAAATGACAAGTATAACCTAAAGAAAAACGTCTGCTCTGTATAAGTATTTTATTTAATTACTAATCGTAGGAGAATGTAAACGTGTTCATCATTACGTAAATTGATGATTCCCTTTATTGTCAAAAATTGATGACGTTGTTATATAGCCTCTGAATACCATCTCATTTAAACGTGGTGGAGAAGTCGTGAATGTACTCTATCCATATTAGAAAATTAATAAGAAAGCAAATTAAAAGGAACATTATATTTTGAGGTACATAAGAAGTAATAAATATAAGGATAATGATAGCAAGGACTGTGGCGTAGTATGGTAAACAACACATAAGTATCGGCACCCTCCGCACCACACAAGTTTAATTAACCCTCAAGTACTATCGTGTTTTCAGGTAACACAACTGCTATCGTGGGGTGTTTTACACCCCACTCTTTAAATTTAGCTTTTTTTTGTTAGTTATCTTTTTTTTTTCACTTTTAAACCCACAGTGTAATAACTAGACCTTTATCTTGCGATTGTTGTAAGGAAAAACAAAACTTTATTTAAAGCAAAACAGAAAATTAGGAGGAAATGTTACATTCATAAAAATTATGTAAAAAGTATTTCTTCGTACAATTTTTTCTTTTTACAAAATTGTGTTCTGTATTGTTAAGATGTCTTGGTTTTTTCTGTTACTGGAAACTATGGTCTTACTCCCTGTAAAAGAAAATGCCATTAGCATTTCACATAAAAATTCTGACAATGACGTTGTGAGGCGTACATTTTATTTGACAAAAAACATGTAATGTGTTATTTCATGTAATCAGATTTTTATAAATTTCTTACAATTTACCTTTGTAAGCATTCTGCGCATTTTACAAGTTGCTCAGAATGTTCCTTGCAGACATGCTGATGACATCTATGACACGTGGTTTTTATTTTCTTGTCTCTATTTCGCCCGCAGATGTGACACCTTTTGTAGGTTCTTGAAGGTTCTGCTTCTTGTGGCTGTTGTTGTGGTGTTTCTAAGCCTAGTAAATTTTTGATAATTGAGTTTAGCTTAGTTGACAATTCTTTTGTTTGGTATCGTCTTTTTACGTGGTCATTGACGAGTTCTCTTCCTAGACGAATATAAAATTCTCTTCGTGTCATGTTAACTGTATGGTCTGAAGTGGCTAAGAAAATTATGTAACTGTTGACACGTGAAATGTCTACCATTGCTCCTAATATAGCCATTGGCCATCGTCTGGTTCGTCTTTGGCAGGAGTACGTCATACACTTCTGGTCTAAAGCATCAACTCCCCCTTTGGTACAATTGTAGAAATTTATTATTTCAGGTTTTGCATTTACTTCAACATTTCCATTGTGATGCATAGACGAAACCAACAAGACACAGTTGTTCTTTTTTGGTATGAAGGAAACCAACGTATTATCGTGCGTAAATCCAAATTTACAGGTGTTTATTGGTTGCTGTTTAGTTTGTAAAAATGCTGGCGGAATTTCGCGCTTATTCTTACGAAGTGTTCCAACATACGTTATACCAACCCGTTTCAATTCATTCAACAGCTCTATAGAAGAAAACCAATTATCTCCTGTTAGATTTCGATTTGTATTGATGATCGGAGAAATTAATTTGAGTACACTACGTGTTGGAACTGAAAGTTTGTTTGGATTGGGTTCGGTTGTCTTTCCTGTATAAATAAATGAATTGATCAGATAATGCGTTTTCGAATCGCATAAGCACATAATTTTGATGCCATATTTTTTTGGTTTACTCTTGATATATTGGCGAAAAGAGCAGCGGCCGCGAAATCCAACAAGCATTTCATCTACAACAGCATATTCGCTGCAACTGTAATTATTCGTACAGTTTGCGTTGAAAATTTCATAAATTTTTGAAATGGCAGCAAGTTTATCACCATTGTCAATCCTGTTCCTTCTAGTTGTTTGATCGTCAAATCTTAGCACTGACAAAAGAAACAAAAACCGTTGTTTAGACATGACACCTCTAAAAATATCTCGTCCCGTACCATCCGTTGCAAAAAGACTTCTAGTATCTTCGTGGTTTGATTTAAACACTCCTGCCAAAATTACAAGTCCCAGAAATGCTTTCAATTCAATCATGTCTCCATGTTCAACATAACTTGCCGTTGGTCCATAAGAAGAACTCGTTTCCGTTATTTTTGCATTTGTATGCTCTAGTATTTCATTTAGAATTTCTTCCGTAAAGAAAAGAGAAAATGCTTCAGAAGGTGTTCTTGGAGGAGTATTTACTGCCGGACCCTTTGCTCCCGGTCGAAGAGCGACTATATTAGAAGATCTGGTACGTGAAGTAGCAGGAGGATTTTTGGACCACTTATATCGATTTCGTCCATAGAAGTAACTTGTTCTTGCACTGACATCACCTAAGTCTTCTTCACTTTCGTTTTCAGATTCGACTTCAAATTCTGAACATGTGTCGTGATCACTATGTTCGCTTGCTGCATCACTCAAATCATCATCACGTTCATCAGGGCATTCACTTTCACTAACATCATCGTAAAAGTTTTCGGCAAGATTTGCTAATTGTTCATCAGTTAGAAACTTTATCATATTGTTTTTACTATTCAATACACGTATTATAGAAGGGAAATAAGGAACAAGTTGACGACGCTCTGGTTTGTGAGGAACTGAGTAAGAAATTTGTTTGAGTCGAATACTTATACGCCGTACAGAAATCAGGGGAAATGCCACTATTTGATTTGTAAAAAATCACCGAAGTCGAACATAAATGAGTGAATCCCCTGTACATGTAGGTACTATAATAAAAATCGCCGAATTGGAACGTATATAAGTGAATCCCCTATACTTACATGCACAACAACATCTGTGATTTCCCCAAAAGAGGACGAGGGCTATTATCACTATAAAATTCTAAATCATTGGTTAGAATACACTACGCTATTTTTGAAAAAAACAAACGTAATTGCTATCGTGGGGTGTTGAGACACCCCAAAAGCTATTTTTTGCTAAAACTGTAGAATATGGTAAATAATAAATTACACTATATTACATATCTCATTTGCATAGGCGAATACCTGGAACCTTAGAAATGTGACAAAAATAGTTTTAGAAAAAATTTAAAAAAAATGACCTCTGAGGTTCCGAAACACCCCACGATAGCACTTGAGGGTTAAATTAAACTTGTGTGGTGCGGAGGGTGCCGATACTTATGTGTTGTTTAAAATATAAGGATAGTTAACATATAGAGTTAAATCAAATATAGTCAACACTGATATTAGTAAATTGTATTTTATAGAATATTCAAATACTTAATACAAAATAATTCTCATTACCTGCTTCTAGTACTGTGATCTCGATACAAATGTGTTCTAAATATCTACATAATATACTCCCTCAATTGCATAGAACTGCTTTCATGTGCACATGTGCATATTGTTGAATACAGCAACATTTTCGACCATAAATATTGAAGTGAAACATATGTTAGAGTAGACACAAGATATTTGGAAATAGAATAAAATGATTAACGCTGAGGCACAAAAGTACGGAATAGGTGTTTCCAAAGAATTATTAAATATAAACAGCGTTCTATGTTATGAAGGATACATACGCATCATACAATGTATTTTGTCAAATTTACACACAATTTTGTGTTATTCAGAAATAACTTATGCAGTATTGCTTATCTCATGTAAAATTAGTGAAAGTTTTAGTAAGTTAACATAATTCTCCAACAAACTCATAAATATTCGTATGTACACTTATATCACATTAACTTTATGAATACTTTACAACGCTGATCAATTTACATATGTTTTTGTGGTGTACTATGCACGAAATTTTGAGACAGCAGCACTTGTATTTTTATAATAAGAGCAATTCATACGAATAATTACAAAACGTTTAATTAATCTAACAAAATATGTAGTTGCCCTTACATAAATTATAGCTGGATTTTAGATAAAGTGCTGCTGTTACATATGTTACTATGAAGTTTGTGACAGCACCACTTTATTTTCAATCCAACTATGATTTGTATTAGAGCAACTGCATATTTTGTTAGATTAAATAAACGTGTTGTACTTCTTAATTCAAATTATTCTTATTTTAAACATGCAAAGGTTACTATCCCAACACTTTTCTCTACGCAGGGTATATGAAGGTAAGTACCTAACTTGCTTTATTCACCGTATTTATATTCTGTGCACCTAACATATATTATTGATTGCGGTTAGGTAAATTTTAATTTGCCTAAATTAATACCATCTTTGAGTCAAAAGAGTGTTGTGCAATTATGCTCGATGAGCATTCACGATTCGATTAACTAATTTCATGGTTTCATACTTTACATACATTTTATAATTACGTATTTATTTGCAGAAATGATATAAAATACCATAGCTACCCCAACCGTCATAATATAGAAGCTACTATAGAAGATCTTTACCGATTAATAGATGCTGACTAGTACACAGCAACCAACTGAACCATCGTCCCGTCCATAACTATTTACTGACACAAAACATCATCAACTATCTTTTAATATATTCATCACATACCTGCTGCCACTATGATACATTACGCAATATCTATTATTGTATATTTTATTTCTTTTGTCAGTGCCGATTTCGTCGATATATTGCAGTTTTACACTTTTTGAATGCAGATTTTTTTTATTTTTATATAGTTTCAAAGAAAAATATAATCAGAAATTCCTATAAACAATAAATAGTGAAACCTCTAAACTGCATTTTTATTTAATACTTTGTCATACTATAGTTTTGTAGCCCTGATCTATAGTCTACTGAATTTGAACGAAAGAAAGTATTCGTATCAAATAAACACGGAGTGCAATGAGAGAAGAAAATTGTTGAACCAATCAGAAACCCTTGTTTATTAAATCCTCAACACCCCATATAGTTTGAAACAACAGGATACAATGTGTTGAACTTTATGAATTAGATTAACTTTAAGATGAATGTTCAAACGATCTCTATTAGAACAAAGAAAATACATATGTGGAATAAAAATAAACACGTGTGCATGGAGAAATAAGTATTCTTGAAAATGGAAAGTAAAATAAATATAAACGTCAATTGTACAAGTCTGAATGTGTGTTGTCTTAGATAAAGAAGAACATCTTTATGGAACTCCATTGTATATTGCGTTTGGGAAACGAATTTTATGTTTGGATGAATCAACAAACCCTCAGTGTGCAGTAGAATCGTTCAAATAATTTGCATAGTTAAGACATACCTGAAGTAAAACAGTAATTCTACTTAATGTGTGTAAACCATTTCATTTATAATAACAGTAACTAGGTTTGCCACTGCTTGTAGTATTTCTGCAGTTGTAAATATATGGTGAATAAGCATTAAAAAGAATTGTCCAGCTCGACGCCCAGAATTACCCTTTGTAAAAGTAAGTAAATATATTCAGTTCTGGTAAATATAGTCGTACTTATTCATGGCAGATGAACTTAGTTCATCGCTGTACTTAAACTGTAGTTCATCTAATGTAACTTAACTTCATTTCTTTTACTATAAATGAACTGTAAATGAACAGAAGTTTATCCGCTTATAATAATAAACTTCAGGAGTTTCTCCGCTGTTAATAAACTTCAGTTATTCACTGTTAATGGATTCAAGTTCATCTACAATTCTTTTATTGGGCGTAAACTAATTCACTTGTCAGAAATAAACGACATCAACTACATTAACTGAAGTTTTTTCGCTTGGGTTTTGAATGATTTGTTCACTTAAAAGTTCATTTGAATTCGACTTTTTTTAATATGAGCCCAATTTTGTTTGTATGTCCATTTTGTTTAGAGAATAATAATGTAAAAATCCGGTTAACTAAATTGATAATAATAACTAACTAAAATAATAATAGCTAACATTAAAAATTGTCAAAAATAAAGAAATCACAAATAAATGGCAAGCAAACATATGATTACATACATCAAGTCAAGGTATGCCGATAAAAGGCGATCCTAAATCAATACAGTAATAAAATGATATCAACAGATACATTCAAAGAGTGCATGCTGTATAATTCTAGTAGCCACTCACTGATACCATGACTTAGCGCCTTTTGTACGCTGGCTCCTCCCAAATTATTCCGGCACAAGTTTGAACGGAAAGGCATCATAATAGCGACCGCGTCTACGAGACAGAGATAAAGCGATAACTAACGAAACGTACATATGCACGCATGCTCTTTAAATTACACGCGGGGGCGTGACTACTCGTTCGAGTTTTCATTTTCAAACAGTGTTCGAGCGAAATGGACGATCATACGTTCACATAGGAGCAAGCAAGGTAGGTATCGGCGGAAAAAGGCGATCATATACGATGTTCTCTGCAAGCTAAATAGAATTCTGCAGTCCGATTCCTCTACTGCAATGATGATATATAGAGTGGGCGACTTATGTTTAAACCGTGCTGGGAAGTGGCCCAGATTAGAGGGACTTTGCAGTATCAAGTCCTAACCCGATATCCGTGTGCCAGCGGGTTCGCTAAGCGCTTAAGACTTTTTAATACTTTCATAGGATTCGGTGTAAAACCGCTTGATGCTTGTGTATTTGCTCTGGCAGTGATTTGTTAGATATTAACTAAGGACTGCGACGGACTCCGTGTTCGATGACATAGTGGATGATGTTGGATTTTCTCAGCTGAACGCGAACAATTTTCGTGCTCTTTCCGAACCGTATTAAGAACCGGGATTTAATGTTTGTTTTGGTTTAGTTTTATGACCTAAATTACAAAAGGAACCGTACGTCTCTGATCGCTATAGTGTGTTTGATATTAGTTTGTTTCTTCACAATACAAACTGCTTGATCTGCGTAAAGCCAAAGATAAAGGAATAAGGTAAGTAGATTTAATACACTCTAGTTGGTACCTAACTGCTTTAAAGTTTTAACGCTATATATCGTAATCCTATTAACCCTTAATAGGAACGAATATATCTTCCTTATTATTCATGATTAATGTTAGTGTTCGCCTGTATATTTACATGTTCCCAATGCAACTAACGCTATCCGTATATCATACTAAAAAATTAATCAAACAAGAATAAATCCTCCATTTATCGCATACTAGCCTCTAATTTTAATCGGGTAAATAACAGGCAATTGAATTATTTCTTTCTAAAAAACTCCTTAAGAATTTGTTATTTATTTATTTTGGAGGTACCGGTTAATACCGGCATTTTCATAAATTGCATTCAATTATAATGCACTATATTGTAGGCACTGTTTATCTAAGAAATTTTGAAGAAGTGGACCTGCTCTACAATAATTGTTAATAAGTTCGCTATTAAATTATTCAGATTGTTTGATGGCCCATTTGATTCCAGAAATTAGATTTGGCTAATATCAATTTATAGCGCCATATAGCAGGAAAAAAAAATATGTTGAAAATCGATTTCGTTAACTCAAGCAATGATGGCGTAACAAATTTTGTCATTAAATCGACCACCATTCATTATTTATGAAATAGTTTAATTTGTGTAAAAAAATTTGATCGCAGAACATAGTTATTTGGTTGAGGCATATATTTAGAAACAAAAATTGTTCCAATAAAGCACAATAACAATGTTAAGTTAGAAAAAGAGTAAGTTAAAACGAAGTAGTTTTTTTTAACCACAGATTTGAATCGAAAAATGTTGATATGTTACATCAGATATCAAAAGCGCATTTTGTAACTAACAGGTATATATTTTTGCGAAAAATACTGTACTAAACATAACTTATTTTACGATATATTTTTTCAATAACCTCCCAGAAGTTGATCGGCTAGGAGGAATAAGCTTAATTCAGCCAAACTAATTGTTATACATATTAACCAATTAAATTACTTAAAGTTGAAAATAAATTCACTTAATTACCGCATACTTATATTACTGTTTATTTAATAAATATGTTTAACAGATTTTATTTTGGCTAGATCATTTTCTTTCCTTCCGTGTGCATAAATTCTCCAGTAGAAATGTTATACCTACAAAAATATCGTCAATTAAACAAAGACTAAATTCTTTAAGTAATTTAGAAACGCATCTCTTTTCCGACGGAAACTGTCTAGATGAGTTGATAGTTTCTAGTCAACACAAGTTAGGTAACTATATATTATCCCATATCATAATAGAAACGTGTCCGACGGCGAATTATTGTCTAAAGTGATTGGCGCATGCAAAGAGGAAGGTGTACTAAATGGGTTGAAATTAGTGGGGCCACTGTCAGGTACGGAGGAGGGGATAGAAAGCTTCGGCTTAGTAGCCGCAAAGCTCTCAGACCGACGCCTCCGGCTCCGTCGCGACGGCCTCTGATCCGGTATAAACCTAGTCTAAAGCTGTTTTTAAGCTCCATACCTTTTTTCGCGGACTTAAGCGACTTTTGGTCTTTGTTCAGTGTCGCACCTGGATTTTCGTACAATCTTAAGTTATCTGAGACACTGAGTGATTTTTTTTCTATTAACATAGCTCTGCGTAGTTGGCTTGAATCGCGTGCAACACTATAAATCTTACCGCTCTAATGGTTACTAGAATAATTTTTTTTTTAATCACTGAATTCTCGGGGCAAAACGCGTTACCGAACTTTGACGAATAATGCCAATTTATAATTTGACAAAAGTAAATAAAAGGTTTTTATTTTTGAATGTTACTATCCCCAGAAGTGTCAGGAAATGTGTGAATTGCTACCAGTTAAGCAGTAACAATGTAACAACATTTCTGACAAAGTTTTAATATCTCTCTGTACTTACTTAAAACTTGTTTTTTGTTTACAGCTAGAACGTGTGTAATAAACATTGCAAAGTCTTGGGTATGTATACACCATCAATTACTTCAACTTAAATTGTTAGTATCAGCATGAAACTTGTATATTCAAATTTGCTATGTAATAAATATGTGTGGAAAGTATAGCTTTGTGCATTGCACTTTCTATGCAAAAAGAAAAAGGAGTTGAATTCGATAATTTCTTAACACCTTCAATCGAAATGAATTTGGGCAAAAGTAAATTTGCCAACTAGTAAAAATGGGGAATAACAAAAAAAATCACTAGATTTTCTACTGATTTAAGTAAAATAGTATATTAAATTCAGGTAACCTATTCTAAAATTCCACAACATTCTAGTCATACAAAAAAATTAAATAAAACTTTGCATAAACTTCGTATATATTTAGGACACATAACCCTATTATGTAGAAAACTTACTGTTTTAATTTAGCATTGTACATAGGATGGAGTAAATTCGAAATCCTGTGCGAAGCAAAGTTATGGAATAAATTCATTAAATTTTGAGCAGTTTGTTTTTCGAAGAAATGTTCTGACAGATCAATTTGATTTTTTTTAAATAAACATTTTTGCATCAATTTTAATGTTTCCCTTACTTCTGATTTTCAAGTAATGACGTCATCGACAACTTTTTTAAAGTGATAACTCCCGATTTTTTTGTTATTTCGATAGATCATTTTTTGAATTCTAAACAGTACCATGAAAATTTCAAATACTCCACGAATAAAAGTAATTTAATGACATAGATTTTATTAATAACAAAAAGCAAAGATAAATACTGTTATTCAAGAAATTAAATGATTCATTCACTTGCAAATAAATTTTACTACCAACAAAGGTCTTGTAAAAAGTTAAGTTTTTACAGATCGAGCAGGTATCAATCAAAAATGCGGAATTAATTAGTTTTATGCACTTTATTAATATATGAGAAATACCCCTTATTCTCGACAAAAGAAATTTGAAGATTAACTAAGCACCTATCAATATATCAATTTTAATTCTTGTTGAATGCAGCGATAAAACCAGAACTCGACAAGAAGTGTGTAATTTGCTTAATGCGAAATATTAGATAGAAATATCAGCCAATACACAGTGTGTAAAATCTGAGGAAAATTTAGGGAAACTGGGGATGTCAAACCCATTTCAAACGTAGGGCGTCCGAAGATCATTATCTTCGGACGCCCTTCATTAAGGAAAATGTGAAACTTGATACTTTGCTTTGTTAGGTGTGGGTAAGATCCTTACGATGTACCACGATCAATGGTAGCAGTCAATGAGGTTTCTCAGGTGTCAGTATTAATTAAAGTAGGTATGAAGTGAGTCGATTAGTCTTGACGTCGTTCGCAATGTACAAGATGAGTGTGCCCATAGGTTTGCTTATTATCAGGCGTAATGGATGACATTTCGAACATTTGGTCAATCTCGATGGTACCATTTAGGCAACTAAATAATCTATCAAAATAAAAAAGATCGGGAGTTGTCATTTAGAAAATCAGAAGTGGCGGGAATTTACAATTAATGTCAACATATTTTTTCAAGAAATAAAATTGGCCTGTGCGAACATTTCTTTGAAAAACAAATTACTTCAAATTTGATGAATTTATTCCATAATTTTGCCGCGCAAAAAATTCCAAATTTACTCTATCCTATGTACAATTTCGATACAATGTTAAATTAAAAGAGTAAGTCTTTTAAAGAATTTGGGTTTCCGGGTTGAAACCGCGTCGTAATTTAAAAGAAAACAACGACCACGGAAGTCTACAACAACATAAAAGAGTAAGTTTTCTACATAACAGGGTTATGTGTCCTAAATATATACGAGGTTAACGTAAAGTTTTGTTTAATTTTATTGTATGACTGGAATGTTATGGAAATTTAGAGAAGCTTACCTGAATTGAATATTATTCTTTATCTGTTGCATCTGCTATGTTTGGTTGGTATATTTGAGAAATATTGGCCAAATTTAACAATAACATGAAGTGTGAGTGCATCATTAGGAAACACTCTACTTTTTTTCGGAAAATGATTTATAGGGTCCGAGAAATTTATAGCAGCATACAAAGTTTATCCAAGCTTCTTGTAGGACTTTAAACAAATCATTTCCGTAAGTTTTACAGTTGAGCTGACAACGGTCATCCATACCTTTGAGGTCCTCAAATTGCGACGGCCATTGCATAACATTTTTTTTCTCTCTTACTTCTTTATCATTTTGTAACGGTCCTTCGTGTCGTTATCAAGTAGAAATTGAAATGTTAACGGCATTATTTTTCCGGTATATGGAAGAAGCTGGAGATCTGTACACCTGTAACAATAATAAAGAATTCATTCCACAGTCAGAAAAATACTTCCTACACAATGTATTGAATAGGACCATTCTGTCATGAGCCGCTTTTATCAAAATACTAAATCTTTTCAATGCAGTACAACCGTCAGTTTTTCGCAAACGATTACAAAAAAGCGGATTGTATTTGCTTTCTACCTTATATACCTTAAGGCTTGGTTTATATGAACATGTTTAACACATGCAGGCATTTGATATAAATGAATGATAGTTCTGAATTCTTAATACTAGTTTTACACTGTGACGTAATCTTCATGTAGTTGTTACTGTACAGAAAAGAGACTTTAAACTGAGAAAAATAAAGTACGGTATCTTTCCAAATACGTATGTATAACTGTTTTTATCCTAACTTGGGAAGAGGTAAACACATGTATATTTCAGAAAGAATAGCATCTTGCCTTTTTGCGGTTTTCACATCACCGGTGCTAGATTAAACTGTAAGCGCTGTGGTAAAAAATATCTGTTATATGATTTTTAATTTTTACTGGCTCAAAAACAGGTATCCGAGAAATATCAGACTTTTTAATATAATTTATTATACCTTTTGTTATCTAGGGACGGCCTGTTTTTTTAACAAGAGCTGCAATAGTATACAACTTTTTGGAATTGGAAGCTAAAATTTTCTGATGACTATCTTACATCAAAAATATTTTAGTATAATACAGATGACCTATAAATAGCGAACCGGATACTTACTTTCTTAAATGGACTGTACATTATTGAGTACTTGGTTTCTTTATTTGGAAATAAACCAATGTAATATGGGTTCTATTTGTCAATTTCCGACAGATTTCGAGATATTTATAATGTTGTCCTAGATCGTCTAAATTTAAATATACTTATTTCCTTCCAAAAATGCGAGAGGCCATGACAACAGCGAACGAACCATACTGATATTGCTAGTTTTAGCAGTCCATCAAATTTTATGTTTACTTAGAAAATACCTGATAGATATGACGTTAAGGATAACGCAGACATTTTTGAGTGAAACGCTTAGTGTACTAGGCAAGTCTAGAACGACTGGTATGGATAAATAAGTATCATAGGACGTGGCAAATACGGATTAGTTGGGAAGTAGAGGTGTTCGAACTATCGAATTGTTTGGATTTCTGAAAATAAGGTATACGACGCCATTACCAATAACACATATCAATGTCATAATGTTTTGCCATGGTAACCAAACTATATTAACACCTGAAACTATCTGGATGCAATTTCCTCGCCATTGACTGCAGATAACTACTTGGGCAACATTTTGAATCAGTATTTTAGTAATGTAAATGTTTCTTTTGTTTACTGTTGTCATGGTAACCAGACGTACTAATCAGAAACCACCTGGATGCAATAAACAAATGCAGAACTCGCGCTTAAGCGTAGATATCTCTTTTACTTTCAATATACGGTATATAACTTGGAATATTAAAAAAATGCAATTAGAAAAGATGTTTCTGGTGATTGAATTTGGTTTGTTTGAAGTTTCGTGTTCAATACTGAACAGCCTCTATATTTCCAAGGCGTTCTAGCACCATCTTTATATAGAGGCGAGTAAGCAAATTAATTTGATAAAAATGTACGCTAAAATGAATTTGCATTTCGGATTTTTTTAATGCAATAGATATATCGCAATTTAGGCGATTGAGAAGTATCTCGAAATCCCATAGAAGTAGACGTATTATTGGTTTATTTCTAGAAGAGGAATGTAAGAACGTAATGATATGCGGGTCGTTCCAGTTAAAATAACAAAGCAGGTGTCTGATTCGCTACTTATTGTTCAGCCTGTAGATACGAACATATTTTTATGATGTCTATGTTGCCAGAAAATGTTAACTTCGTAACAAAAGCTACAATTCCAGAAGATTGGGACAGACTGTATATTAAATAGTACGGATATACTGGGTATGGAAAGGTAATAAAGCCTAAAAATTATCACCTTTATTATCGTTTTATTATCTACCTTTTTGAGTATATGTACAAAAATACTGTATCTAGCTTTGCTATTTGTTGTCTATCCAGTGAAAATGTTTGCTTATATTCTACCCTAAATTTTTAAAATGAGTATTTGAAAAAAAATGGCACACCTATTTTTATAATCTACCATGTTAGCTTATTTTAAAAGTAGATGCTCATCTAGTGACTAGTTGCACCGACACGAATTGAAATTTAATTTTGTTACATTAAAACGACAGGCAGAATATGACTAGTAATAGTAGCACAAGAAATAAGTCATTTTTAAAGAATACCCTAAATAGAATCGGCACATAATATCGAAAACGTAGACTTGTTACTAGCGCCATCCAACATCTGTATGCATGGATTAAACTGTTTCGTACTGCCTAGTTTAGAAATATTACTATTATTAAATATTTGAATTATTGATGAATTTATCGAGTGATAACTGTAGACCTCGAAAAATTCATCAACAACTATAGCGATGCGTGGTAGACTAAAAACATAATAAGCGAGTATATATTTCCAAATAATATATTGCAAATGTGGAAGAAATACTTATCGTAAGCTAAGAAATTTATAAAAATCTACAAACATAGATTAATTAAGCAGAAATGATTCATGTAGATCCTATTAGAATAATTGTAAATAATAATTTCACAAAAACGCAAAAAATTAGTCATTAATAATTTACAAGTACAATATACAATACTGAAATACATTACTATAACAAATTACATGTATGGAATGCACATATCCAATAATCGTGATGTTATGAAATAGTCTGTAATAATTCAAAATAACAACAAAAAAAATAATAAAAACAAGATATCACTTCCATATAAACGAAACAAAAGTAAACTAAACTGAGAAAAAGAAAAAAACTAAAATACTAAATATTGAACAATAATATGCACAATTCCAATGATACTGATAAAGAAAATTAGCCAACGGTCAAACGTCAAATCATATGGTCACAACATTGGTGATAGGGCATGGAACTTGTCGATAAAAACGAGAGTTAATTGCCCGAAACATCTTAGTGGCGCCATCAAACATCTGCTTGGGCGAAGTAATTGACCACGTGAAACTTTGGGCCAATAAAAATCAAGGAGAAAATCTTTGCGTTAGATGCAGCCCCCCTGGTCATTTTCATCTGACAACAAAGTGGGGTTGCGATGGAAGCACTGGTATGAGCGAATACAAACATATTTTCAGATACCAATATTTCTGATTTAGCATTTTCTGACTTCTTCCGTGCCCCTGAAGTTAATCACGATTCTGTTTTCTGACAGAACATTCCTCCATAATAAAATTAGTAAAAATTCATAACTTTTGTTACATATTTTTTATTAACACTGTATGTACTTATGCACAAAAATGTGTATCTTTTCTCTTCTCTCCCAGTGCCTAAAAATGTACTCTTATAAACGGAAATATGTATTTTGGCTACGATTTCCTGAAATTTCGCTTCTACGCGTCGCGTTGGAAGAAGTTTAGTTCATTTTTTCTATGTAGATTTATTTAATTATAAGCCTTTTGATATTTTGTTAAATACGCTCATTAATGAACCCTTTCGTTTTAGTGTAAGTTGGGTTGTGTTAAAAAAAACTCAGAATTAAGGTGAAAACAGTCCGTTGATATATTATGTATCAATTTTAATTAGGCAAAGTGATGACAAATTTTCATAAGGTGATAATATATGATATACAGAAATGTTATTGCACGCAATACTCCGTTGCGTCTATCGCATTAGTAATATGAGCTGTGTTGCAATATTTACACTATTTATTATAGTTGTACAAACAGAAGCCATAACAGTGGTGCTTCGGTTTACGGAATTAATTAATTAAAATTGGCATCTTAATTATGTATCTAGCTACGAATAATTGAAGCCTTCAATAATGATAGCAAGGACTGTGGCGTAGTATGGTAAACAACACATAAGTATCGGCACCCTCCGCACCACACAAGTTTAATTTATTATATAGTAATATAATAATTAGTCCGGGACGGCCGTTTCGAGGACACGAATGGTCCTCATCATCAACCGGTGACCGAATGTTCGGTGAAGCCTTCCTTGGAAGACTAGTTTTATATATAGATATATAATTTAAGAACTTAAATTACAAAAAAGGACAGCATTCTTTTAGATTCTTAATTATTTGTAGTTGAAGATGCCAAATAATTGGTTCTACGAAATAGCATTTTTCTAAATAATTCTCACTACTTTTGACATATAACTGGCTACCTCCTGGATATTCCTTAATTCTACAAAATCGCGAAAATTTTATTTGGAAGCAGCTGTTTTTATGTTTCTCATGTCGCAAATACAAATATAGTTGTTACTCTGTTTGACTGCATTATGTTTAGCATCGATTTTTTACGACATTTGCGTTCATAGTAGTATAACTTGCGGAAGAGTTTATTTTTGTGTTTGATCGATTATTACTCAAGTTAAACGAGTAAACCACTGGACACTTGAGTGTTTATGTAACTATCGCACTTAAAGAATATTCTTATCAAGTACTTAATATTGTAAGTTTCATCTAAATTACCACTTTAAACAACCGATTGCGAGGCAATTATTGATTACGTATAATATACAGTTGGATGTTTTCAATGTTTGACCTTGCTTTATTAGTTTAAACGGTATTTTTTTTACTTATATTGTAGGAAGTAGCGAAACACATATATGTAGTTATTCGCTATTATTGGTCGCAGCTTAAGTTGAAAGCGCCAGAAGTTAGAAGTTGGACATTCAATGTGTATACACATTTAATGCGTCGAGAAAAATTATTTCCTTGTTTAAAATGCGTTAAAACTTGTACACTATTTTTATGTCCATCTCCCTTATTCCAATGTCAATTTGGTTTAATCAATGTGCAAACATGAAAAAGTTATCAGCTTTGATAATATGTTTAGATAACTAGTCGTACCACATACACAGAAGTGTGTATTGGACATTACCTATTTTAAGTCAGTTTTATTGGTATTTTGTTAGCCTAATAGCTGTTCCAAGAAGTAAAACACAATTAACCTTGCTAGGAAATTGTTTTTAAGAATATATGCGTTGATTTCTTAATGCAGCGTTCCAGTCTGTTGTAGTCTGCTGTTAACAACGTTTGGAGAAGAGAGAGGGGAAATGGAACAAACATGTGTATGGATAAAAAGCAGCATAGTGTCATCAAAAACAACGAGATATAATGCAAACACAAAAATTCTAATTAATCTAATTATTATTTAATACACATCAAAAGGGATTAAATGAATTTAGTAGAGGATTTTATGTAACACATTGAGTACAATTAAATTAACTTTTGGTATTTGGCTATTAACCAAAGTACTTAAAGAAATAATGGATATTTATGGAAAAATGTGTTTAAAAATAGTATAAATCAACACGAAATAACTCATAGTTTGTTGATGATAATTTTCAGTGTAAAGATTGACCTTGTATCCAATGACAAAATCTGTCTATGACCTTGTTTTTACAAAATCAATGAAAGAAACACAACCTCAAATGTAATTCGTGAACTTGCGAATTGCTCATCGTTAACTAGTAAACTAACTTGTACACTTCGCCCTGACTACATATTTTATCTCTTCCTCACAATGTTTTTAGCATAAATGAGGCCGTTTCCGGTATTTCAAAACCCGATGCAATAACACCCGGTATATCAAAATATCGTTTTTTATACCAACTACTTTCAACTTAACAAAAAATGAATATCTTCATAAGATTCTATATACAGTAATAACATCTACATAGCTGTCTATAATCATTGTGGAATAATTCTTGAAGTTTTTGTTAATGTTTACAATTTGTTAACAGAAACTTGGAACCTACATTTTGAAACGGCATCTTGAAATCAGTTTTAATATGAAAACATCAATGTTTAACTTTACAATATTTTCTCTTTGTTTCAGAGTCATCGTGCGGATCGGTCTAACATATACCCATTCAAATTTTCAACATTGCGTTGCACAACGGTTCACTAAGGTTTCATGTTTAATTCGCATACATAGATTTAAAGATGGAAAGAATCGAATCGCTGTCCGATCCTTCGTTATGTTTGCAAGACCTAGTGACAGGTGTCAGTACGTCTTCTGCGAATAGTGATATGCACGGGGTACATCATCACATGGATTCGGTTAGTTCAGCGGTTTCAGTAAGCTCGGCGATCAGTGGCATTATGACCGGATCATCTGCATCGGTCCTAGGACACCACGTCGCATCCCATGATCCGCATCATCACGGGGTGGTTCCACACACGCCGTCATTGCATCACGAACCACTGGAGAAGCTTAAACGTGGTGAGCATTGTCCAAATCATTCGTTCAGTGTAGAGGATATAAAAAGATGTTCATTCAACACATAAGGATTTCCTCCAAAATACATAAGGATTTCCTCAGGAAAGTCCACAATAATACTCTTCAAAATTCTTTTGTAATGCCTAGTGCAAAACTAACACTAGTATAAATAGAATATTTACGCTACATAATGACGGCAAGGTTGGAATATTGTGCTTTTACGAATGGAGATTTTTCAAATCGATTTTTTCATGTTATGAAGTTTGACGGTGTCTATAATCAGACGTCATAATAAGAAAAAAACCGCTTTGAAAAATTGCATTCAGAAAAGTACTAAGTAGTAATTTTCCACACCAATGAGGATGACTTTCTCTGTACATTGTACACAAACATAGTCAAATCAGCAACTTTATCATCTTTGTATATACATACATCTACATAATTATTTGCTATTGCCTCAATGGCCTCTGTGGAAATAATTAAAGCAAACGTACCGTTGCAAAATAGCTACAACTAGATGAGGATTATTTGGAACATCTAATACATATATTTTTCAGCTTGTATAGTTTTTTAATAATTGAGTTTAGACTGTCGTATTTAATTTTTTATATTCGTTTTATCTCATTGCTACTAACTAAACATTTACTAATAATGAACTAAATATTTAGTTTTAATTCAACATTAATTTTACTTTACAACAGAACATAAATACAATCTTCAAGCTAATCTTTTATTTAATTCAAATTTAATTATGCAGAACGCGTTTCCGAATATTTTTTACTGGGAAATCCCTCCTCTAAATTGTTCAGCAAAAGAATTGAATGAATGTTATGTCCACGCATTAGATGGACCCGGTATATATTTTTAGTAAGACAGTACGATAGAGCAGGCAGTAAAAACATTGTATTTACGGTTTTTTCCCAATTCTCTTGCTTTCGTTACCTCCCGCCACTAAAAATATATTTGTCGAACTATAACTACTGTTATTAACCTGGTATAGTGGTTCGCGTCGTATGGCTGAACCTATACATAATCATAGTAAGTTATCGGTATCTCTCGATCAGCCATCATAATTACAATCAATCATCTTCAATGAATTCGGTGCCGAAAACTGCCGATATAATTTGGCAATATTGGCAACTGCCCATTAATCCAATGCACAAATACATCTTATCCCATGGATTTTATATAAAAAAGCAAGCCTGTGATTAACTTTCCTGTACACCAATTCTGTTAAATTTTAATGGAACGGCTGACAGGGATGACAAATTATCAATCAATTAATTGCGCGGTGTACTATATACAAAAGTAAGAATAACGTATATGAATAGTGATTTACGATCTGCATTCTATAATTACCAGATTTACAAGTTAATACTGTGTAATTCCGAAGCTTTGCATTTTAATGCATCGAAAATTAACGCGGTCTTGGCGGCGCTTTTATTTTAAAAGACTGCAAGTGTACAAATTCAAATAAAAATGAATGAAAATAAACCTTGGATGTGTGTAATTGCGTATATCTACGATTTCGTTAAGTGAAATATCGATGCGTACCTCTACTATATGCCAGTGGATGCATTCTTATCCCCCAAGGATGTTTAATCTTAGCAATTCACGACTTCCTACGATGTTTAGCGGCAGTGAAACACCTAAAGCTAAGACGCTTTTATAATTCGCATTAGGTGGCCATTACCTCGATACCAGGATCATCCGGTATTACCCAGTAAGCCTCCAGTTAATGAATCAACCGTCTCCTCTTCCTTTAGTTATCGCATTGGTAGCATAGTGAAACATATCAAGTGATTTTACCAAGCTATTGTTGTGCTTTGTACGGAAATAAGTGCGCTTTGTAATCTATATACTTTTGTAAAAAAAGAGAATAAGTTTTTATATAGTGCATGAAAAATATACAGCGTTTTCAAATTGTATTAAATAATGCTTCTACAGCCACTATATGAAGCACGTTATATGAAGTTGTATAAAGTTGTTTGGCGAGATCTTGGAAGTTTTTTGAGAAAAGAAAAAAATGTTGGTTGTTAGTTTTGTGGTATAATGTCATGACTTCATTTTTTTTAATGCAATTGCATAGCTTCTGCTGTTTACTGTTTGAAATTATAACTGTTAAAATAGTATTTATTAAATATGTTACAAAAACGAAACAAACAATAATAAGATGTCAAAATGTTAATCCGCATGTTTTATTTGAACAAAAATTTTAAAGTTCAAGAGCAAATGTTCGAAGTTCTACCTAGCCTAGTCTGCAGCATTATTTTCAATTTAAGACTTTCTGTTTTATTTTAATTTGTTAAACATCCAATAAATTCATTTATTATAATTACTTCGGAGAAACAATGCAATTTCCTCTTAAATCCGTTGTTCCAATTGTACAATATCTTCAAGATGGTTGCCGTAAACTCTGCTGTTAAATGGCCCTATAGAAAACGATCACGCGCAGTAAGATCTAGTGATCATGGCGGCCATTCTATAATTCCCCTTCTTTATGTCCAACAGTTTGAAAAAATGTAATTTAAATAATTTTTCAGGTTGAGTTAATAATTCCTCCTCATAATTAGGGGTCTAATAGACGGAATAATTCGATTTTGCACCAAGTCTAAATGCTTATCTTCAGTTAGATTTCCGTTGACAAAAAAAGGATGGATAATATTCCCAATGCAAATTCATGCGTATGCGTGGTCTTTGTGTGGTCTTTGGGCATGATGCTGGATGACGAAATGAAAAATTTACTGGGGTCACCTCTGGGTATCGTGGTGAAGTATACCCACTTTTTTCCCCTGAAGGGCGTCCTTGAAGCTAGGACCCGAAGTGGTTTGCTCCCGTGGAACATTAGTCCCACATAAAGTTTGGACACTATCAGCAGTCCTTCGCTTCTTGTCAGAACCTTCCGGGGTTGAGCCTTCTGATCTAGGCCTCTTCTGCCTTTTTTGCTCCTTCTCCATTGGTTGAAGCGCTTTCTCTCGGGCTTCTTCAGGTTTGGGCCCTTGCTTTATCAGCCACTTCATTCTTTTTCTTGCGGCACCGCTGAGCTGCTTCTTATCTACCGCTACTCGGAGCTTTGTGATAGACTTCTCTAACTGTACACAGGTAGATTTAGATGTGTCACTGTCACAAGAAGTGGAGGCAATAAGATTTTCCTCTGCACTTATTGCAGGACTTGGTAGAAGAGGCATTTCTTCCTCTGATGCACTTGGAGTGGCATCTGACTCTTTAAGATGTTGTTGTTCAGGTTCCATGTTGGCCCCGTGAGCAGGGAAGATTTACAGGTAAACCGGGACAGTGCTCCCATATCTTGTTACCCCTTTCGGGCGGCCAACCTTGCGTTCCACCCCTTGCGTTCATAAAAAAAAAAAACAATTAAATTTATGTTGCCGTAACTACACTGAAATTGTTAAACTGCTGTTTATACAAGCGGAAAATCTGATTAATTAAATAATAATTAATAATAGAGGTTGCTTGCTAAATTAACAAGCAACCTTTTCTGTTTGTACTAATGGAGAAGGTCATCTTGCAATTAACATGATTGTTTTTTTGAAGCAACTAAAATTTTTCTTAAACTCGTCTTACACCAGTCGCGTGCATACATATGTGTAAATACTAATTATTACATCTCTCTAACAATCAATGAATGTATTTCTAAAATAGTTTAAGAAAAAGGTGAATTTGCTGTGGCTATACTCAATATCATGCTGATGCGATACCTATAAATTCATTTGTATACTTACAAACATACTTCAGTATTGAATGATAAGAGAGCCAACGAACAGTTCAGTGGAAGATAAGGCTTCGCGTTTAGATTACGTCCGATTAATCAAATTTCTGTATATATTTTCGACAGTTGTCTGTAAATTCCTTGAACCTTTTACTTTGTTCTGACCGACATATCTGTCAAAAGTTGATCAATTGATTTATTCAATATATTGTAAATATCGCGGTAAGATACTATATACGCGCTTACCGAAATTAGTCCGCTTCGAATTTTAACAAATCCCCGACATATGAAGCGACATATCTTCTGTAGCAACACATGTTAAGTATATGTAATTGAACATAAACTACTACCTACTAACGTAAAGTACTACCCTCTGGGAATATTTATAGTTTCTGAATCAAAATTCTTATACAAGACATACATCAAACGATTTTAAACATAGTGAGTTACAAACGGTTCTTATGCTTTCAATTTGTTAATGAAAAGCAAATGTAGCATTTGTTATTATGTAATCAACTTTTTAACCAGTATTACATGTCACATAATTAGGCTTGGCATAATTTTTGAATTCTTATATTTGCCATGAGATTACATTAACGATGACTCTTGTATAACTTTTCGATATTGATTTGAATAATATTTTGATTTACATGATCCATAATCTTTCTAAACTTCTACACTCAGAAACAATAATTCTTAAGCTTTATACTATTAAGTATTTAATTTAAAAATCTAAATTTTTTGTATTTCAACGTGAACGTTAACAAAATAGTAAACGTTTTTGAAGAGTAAAGGAGACTTAATCGTATAATAAATACAAAAAGTATAACCCTATATTTTGCCAACAAAAATGTTAGGAATTTAGAGAATTCCTATTACATAAAAAAATTAAAGGTTTCAATGTACGATAAACACAAGTTAACTTTCAACAGCCATCACAAAGATTGGAAAAAACAATTGTCATTAAAAATCATCAACTCGCGCATTTTTGCTCAGCTGTTTTGTGCGGCCAACCACTCACCACGTTTTACTCTAGCTTCGAAGTACTACTCTTAGGGGAACAGCAGTTAAGGATTGCTTGATTACCATTAGATACTATCGTTGGTACTGTATACTCACACTGGGCTTCATTGTTATTATAAAGTTAGGTGAACCATGGTTTTACATGAGAATAAATACATAGAAAGAAAACAATTTAGTTTATTCTCTATTCAATAGAACGGCACTTAAATTCGGCCATTTTTTTTTTACTTTTGACAAATTGTGTAGTGAATAGTTCTCCAATGTTTTAATCTATTGTTACACTTGGAAATAACTTTGACTTAAAAGAAAACTAAATGTAGACATATGTACATATGTTCTTGAAGAAGTAAAAATGAAAAGGTTGAAAATTAAATGGTTAATTGAAACAAATAATTTTATAAGAATCAGTTTAATCAATTGATGCGTCTGATAATAGGGCTAAGAAAGTTGAACCAGGTTAGTCTTAATAAATTCTCTTGGGTCATCCCGCATTTCGTCCAGTTTCAAAATATCTTCCTAATATTTTACTTTACAAACTTTTTCTTTTGCCCCAATGCCATCATTGCGATAAGGTTGCGAACGTATAATAAGTATTAGTAGTATTAGTATTAGTATAATTGGGCAGAGGCATAGATGCGACTTTAATAGATCTATTGTAACAAAATGCCCTTATATATATATATATATATATATGTTAGGCTCATAACAAACCTTAATGCTACTCTAGAATCTTCATCCCTCAATTCAGTAGATGTCAGGAAGCACTATTTTTGCTGTCTTGGCCGAGCCTGATATGAATACTTTCGCCTGTTTTTGTCCTGGAACATTTTCCCAATCTTTTGATCGTTCTCCCATGCTTTAATTACTTGTTTTACGTGGTTCTCTTGTAGGCCACAGAAGTGATTAGGACCAATGACGGGCATGTTGGCTGCTTCCCTAGCCAGCTTGTTTGCCTTTTCATTGCCTTCGATCTCTTGATGTTAATTAATTGTATTAATTAATTAATACAACATTGCAATGACATATTTTGCAAGCCAAAATGTTGCGTATTAGAAATATTAGACTGCAGAAACTAAAAAGCACTGTAACTTTCTTACTTTTCACTTCTCTTTGCGTGTCGGCTTGCTGCTACTGCTCTCTAGGTTGGCGTGTGTACCGTGATAGGTGGCGTGCTGTAGGGTCTTGGTCTTTTTCTCCATTTGCAATTTTTACTCCTCTTCATTATTTCTCACTTCCATATTCCTAGTTTTATCATTGTCCCGACTTTCACATGCATAAGCTACACTATGGGATATATTATTGTTTTATAAATCTTAGTTTGGCCGATATAGAAATCCGTTTTGACTTAAGCACTTTTGTACCTATGACTTTCGTGACTTTTGTTATTCGTTTCCTCGCTTTCAAAGCCTTTACTGTACTACGCTGTGGTATCTTGTCATATTTCCACATAGTCCCTAAAAAATGGGAACACTTCGAAAGCAGGAAGCAACTTTTCTACCTTCTATAATGCGAATAATTTTACCTGTGTAAGTGAAATAAAAATATTCATGTATAAGCAGTTGTTTTATTTTCACTTACATAAGTGGGTAATATTTAAAGAAACGTGTCAAAAATGTCAAGTTTTTCATTTTTAACTTACCTAATTTTTAGGTTTTCGATTCCTCCTCAAAGTATATGGTAAAGCTCTCAATTATTATCACCTTTGAGGAGGTATGGACAAGAACTTACTGTGAAAAAAAGGAAAAATTGACCTTTCGGTCCCAGTGACTGTTGCCCACAGCTTTAATAGCTATGCTCATTATATACTTTACTGTACAATTTCTCCGTGTTGACCTTTGGCATGATTTACAAACTGTTGTATAACTTTCCATTGAAAACATAATACATATAAACATTTTTGTTTACTTTCACCTATTATTTAGTTCAGTCGTTTAAGGTTAATCTTCAGTCTCGGTTATTACATTTCATAAACAGAAGCTGTCTCTGGACATCTTTATCAGCAAGCTTGCAAATGTTTTCATTGCTACTGCAGGCAATTGATCCCGCTTAACTATTTAAAAGATGTCACAAATTCGAATTATATCATTGATGGTGAATTTTTAAAATCAAAACTTTTCAAAAAAGTCATAGTGAATTTTAGTGAATTATATTGGCATATACTGTAAATTTTCTAACAAAGATATATCATATCTTAGAAGTTGAGAACTCTTGTTGGGTAAAATTCATCTAAAATTAGAATTTCGGGTGAATTTTAGCCTACTTCGTTGAATTTTTAAATTCACAAGTCTGGCTATTTTAACTTATAATATAATTATCATCATATCTTTCATATTAATTAGAAAAATGGGTCTAACAAAACAATATTTTAAATTTAAGGCAAAAAAACACTCGTGTAACATAGAACGAAGCTACTTGTGCTGAGTCATTACGTTATAGTGTAGCGGGACCTTGAAATATTCGTCGCCATGAATTAACACTATATTGTAGTTGTTAATCAAATTATTTGTAATTATCATACATTAAACTTACCTCTAAGCATTTTTTTTAAATTGGACATTAGAGCTAAATGATTTGAGGTCAATGCAGTTGAATATAAATTCATCTAAAGGTACATTATGTCCAGGGAATTATAAATTACTAATTCAATTCAATAAGTTTGAAACAATAAAAGTACCACACAGATAAATAATCCTTAAAAAGATCTATGTTAATTTTATAGAAGGTAATATTTTGATTAACGAATTAACATAAAATGAAATTCACATTCCTAGTTCTGTAGCTGCAGTTAAGGGGAAAAGGGAGAAGCTTATGAGGAAAAAGTAATTAAACCCTTAAAATCAATTCCTTTAGAAAATTATCACATTTATCAATAACAGATAGAAGAAACAGTATCATTAGATAGGTTAAACCGTATACTAAGAACAAATCATTAATAAAGAAATACTAGATTAGTGATTGACTATAGAGCAATAAATGAAAAAGCTATTGATGATAGATATGCTATTCCAACTACAGAAGATATACTGGATAAACTAGGTCAATGTCGGTATTTTCCGACACTTGATTTAGCGTCTGGTTATCACCAAATTTACACTCTGAATTAGTCGCTAAGACAGCCTTTAATACAGAACATGGTTAGTATAAATTTTCTTAGAATGCCCTTCGATTTAGAAAATAATCAGGCAACATCCCAACGCGTTATGGACATTTTATTAAGAGATGTTTTTAATACATTTTGTTTGGTATATTTAGATGATGTTATCATCTTTTCGCCGTCATTAGATGAGCATATAAAACATTTGAAACGATTCAGGCCATTAAACATTTTTCGATGCTTAAGACTCAAAGAGAAATCAAATCGCTCTTGGGCTTGTTAGGAAACTATAGAAGATTTATTCAGAATTTTGCCAAAAGTAAAACATACTCCTGAGTTTATCGATGCATTCGAGAAATATAAAGTTCTTTTATGTAATGATCCCGTTTTAAAATATCCCGACTTTTCGAAACAGTTTGAACTAACCGTAGATGCCTCCAATTTTGCAATCGGAGCCGTCTTATTACAAAATGACCCAACTGCATATACTTCCCGAACATTAAACTTAGATGAGATTAATTATTCAGTACCTGACAAAGAAATTTAGGCTTGCAAACATTTTCGGCCTTATTTAAGGAAATTTATTATTAAATCAGACCACAAACAGTTGCAATGGCTATTTTTTATAAAAGATCCAAATTCGAGATTAACAAGATGGCGATTGAGATTAAGTGATTATGATTATGAAAATTCTTATAAGAAGGGAAAATCAGATCAAGCAGATCCACTATCGAGAATGAAGTTTAAAGAAAATTATATAAACACTTATTTAGAACCCTTACTAGTTAATACTGACGACAATATCTATGAAAGTATTAGATGAAATTTTAAACGCTCTACCCCCAGAAAGTAGTAATCAAGAACAAATAATTGAAGAAAGTAGCTTTAATTGTACAGTCCATTCAAATAAAGGCAGAGTAGAGCGTCAATTTCTTACTCGGAAAAAGTTTTAAATCTAGCAGGGAACCAAATTATATTGTAACTTAACGACACCCATAATTATAAATTACAAAGTATTTAACAAAAATACAACAATTGCTACACTCACAATCAGAAACTGTTTTGTGTCAGAAAAGAAAAATTCAATACACTCTAAACGCAAGAATAAAGAAGGGGAAATTATTAGTATTATACAAGAATCGTTTGCGAACCTAAAGGTAGAAATTTGTAATAAAATTGTACAAGATATAGAGAATGGAACAGAATAACAGGAAAAAATAAAATGAAGGTACAACAGCCCATAGAGGTATTAACGAAGTATATGAATCTTTAAAGCGAAGATATTATTGGCCAAAAATGGAATAATCAGTGAGTACATATGTTAACAATTATGAAATTTGTCAATTAGTGAAGTACGATAGCACACTGCAAAACAACTCACCATGTTCTCCGAACAAACCTTTCGAATAGTTGCATATAGATCAGTTATCTATGAACAACAGAATGCTATTAACAATTTAAAAATTGATCATTTTTCTACGGACAAACAATCCTAATTACAGATAAAAATGCTAATGTAGCAATAAACGGTATAATAACATTTACTAGCCATCATGGTATACCTAGAACTATAGTAACTAATTCCGGAAAAGTAATTGATAATAAAAAAATTATTAACAGAATTTTGTCGATTACATAAAGTAAATCTTCATATTATATCTGTTGGAAATTCTAAATTAAACAGTATCGTAGAGAGTTTCCAACATAATCAACAGAATCAATGCGAGGTAAGATGTTAGAGGGTGGTAATACAGAAATAATAATAATAATAATAATAATAATAATAATAATCTTTATTGTCCAACAGATGAAAATCCATTTACAGGACAACTAAATATAGATATATACAAAATAATAATAACGTAAACATTGAAACAGTGGAAGGAGAGTGAAACACAAAGATAGAAACGACATATACTAGGTTAAACAATGAAGTAACATGTGAAATAATAGTAGATCCGGATAAAGTCTATTACAATTACTAGCCATACGGTACAATGGAGCCTTCAACAACGTGTTGGTTCTTATCTTGGGTGTTAGGAATGTATTGAAGGACCGCGTTAAATGTGTTGGCACTACAAAATTTATCTGAGCTCGCAAGGACGGTGAATCAACTTTATTGTGGATCAGCCGTATTACAAATTTGGCGCTTCGCTTTTCTCCCCTACTACCAAGTGATTCCCAATTTTATGACAATAAAGATACATAATATAATAAAGTCCATATAGTAGAATACAACAAATTGGTCCTGGAGATTTATGAATTCATGCACTTGTCAGTATTGAAGTATACTAGTATTGCAAGGAAACTGTATATTTGTAAATATTTTGTAAAGATTGGGATCGAACTGTTCAATTGTTATAAACAAGGAAGAATTCCATTATCAAGAAGAAGTACTGAAAGGAGAAATATTTCATTTACCAAAAATAGAATCACATACAGTTCCTCCGGAGACAACTATTCTATTAAATTAAGATAATTTAGAAGACAAGGATGTTAAGTTGATGATGAGGACCACTCGTGTCCTCGAAACGGCCGTCCCGGATTAATGATTATATTATTACATAATTAATTAAACTTGTGTGGTGCGGAGGTTGCCGATACTTATGTGTTGTTTGCCAGCAAACCTCAGTCGTTTTGAAAGTCCTTTACAATTATTTCTATTATAGTTATTATTAAATGTCATCGTGTTCATTCAAGTTAAATGAATCATAAAGTAGGTGATATCCCAGCATATTGTTTGACTAAAAGAAAATGTATATGCAAGAGTGTTTAAAGTCACTTAGTTTTTACTACATACTAATAATTATGATTGTAAAATTGATAATAAACATTTAAATTACAGCACCATTAAATAAAGCAAAAATAAACTCACTTAAAGAAACGCACGTTTCAGACACAATCTTCGATAATTGAATAATGCGAGTTGTTAACCTCCAATGTCTTTCTTCTGACGTAAATAAAATGCAGTTAAAATAAACAACAGAAAAGGTGATCATACATACGCACCTACATATGTACCTCAATCGATTCTACAAGGCGAAGAGCATCTAAAGCGATGCAGATATCCGTAACTTTGGCATTATCCACAAAAACGGTATCAAGTCAAAGTTACTAAATTATACTCGACTTTACTAAAAGTGCTGTATAATATTTATAAGACAAAAAGATATGGTAATGCTTAATCAAATATGTAAAGGCAAGTAACCTAATAAATTAAAGCGACGTCCAAAAAACCTTTTGTTTCCGAAAGATTATGAATACATGCATATTTTGAATCTAATAAATTTATGTCTTTATTTGACGAAGTAATTGTTCTAGTCAAGAAATCATATTCTTCTCCGTCTCACTCATTTTTCGTAATTATGCGGTGCTTTTGCATTTCGTAAGTTTGTTTTACATCTGGGTAATATAGTTTCCTTTTAAATAAAGCTTCTAAATATAGAATTAATAGTGTAACACATGTACCACCCAGAGTTAGCGCGTTTATTCTTTGATATGTTTTATATTACCTTCATGTCTTCAGTCTCGTGTCAACAAGAGAAACGCATATCGCAAAAGAAAACTCATCAAACCGAGATAAAGTATGCTATAGGAAATTCAACTTAAACGATCTTCTACCAAAAGGAATGCCATTAAATTTTATTTTTTCAGTGTAATTGACTACACTGCATCGTAATTATTCTTCTCATTATTTACACACATTTCATCACATAATTATCGTTTTGTCTGCCGTTTTATGTGCACATATTTTTTTAATTCCCGCTATTATTCTGCGCGCATTTAAAACTAAAATGGCTAGAATAGCAACGCCATACAAATATTCATATTATTCTATGTGCTTCTGTTGTTTTCATTTTACAATAAAATGTAGCTTTACAATAACAACTGCATTCGTAATTATATAAATCTGTGTATAAAAGTAGCAGTTGTCAGTTGTGTAAATTAATAGTAAAGTTATGTTAAGCTGGAATTCTGATAAGGTTCTTATTATTATAGTATACGTAGACACCAAAAGATTATCAACAGAGCAACAAAACTCAGTTTTTCGTGAAACTAAAATTTTATTTTGCACAATTTATTATATTGTGACATACTATACCTGAGCATAAAAAGAGCAGTGATAATAAAAATTAAATATTTTTTTCTGTACATACAATAAATTAATATTTCTATTTTAAACACTAATATACGCTCATCTTTAATAAAAACATTTAATAAAAACGTTGAACATATCGCTTTTTACAAGGCGACGTTTTCTTTTCATGGTTTCACCAATAAACAAAATTACAGATACGCACTGGACGACAGAGAATCCGTATTGGATGCAAGGATACGCTCAGTACCCACAGAAAATTAATGTGGGGGCGGGAACTGTTGGTACCCAAATTTTGGGACCCTATTTTATTGAAGGAACGTTAACCGGGGGACGTTACCAAAAGCTTCTTCAGTTCAAATTGATTTCCGTTTTGGTTCTCGCCTTTTGCAATCAAGAGGATGATGACCTACGAAGATAAGGAGACATGCTAAGCAATTTTTGAGGGCAAATGTAGATGTTTCAAAGAATTTCATGTAAATCCCGGTCCACAACAGCCAGCACCAATTCTGACGTCATATCTTCATAGAGACAGGGAAACTGTATCATTTTTACTATCTCCTTCAATAGCGACTTATGTAGATAGATTCTTTCCTCTAAAACCAGAAAAACATTTCTTTAAACATTTTAATAATTACAAAAAGTACCCGTGTGTATCGAAAACAGTAGAATTAAATAATAATAATAATAATAATCAATTGTAATTTATTCCACAAAATATACGAAAATACCAGAAAATTGAATTTACCAACATACTCAATATTGTATTTTATTGAGAATAGTTTCCATCAATCTTCATCTTCTTCCCGATAACTTTAAAATATCCTTTTCTTTTTTCGCTGTATATATAATTTTGTAGCGAATATACTGCACAAAGTGTGCAACTAGATTCTTTTGTATAGCGCATATCCATTACTTATTACAAATATTAATCGTACAATATTTTCATAACACCGGTACATGACCGTAAAACGTTATCTATTCATACAAATCAATTCAAGTACCATAAAGGCAATAATCTTTACTGCTATGTATAAATATTTTTAAACCTAACGATATTGCACAACGGAAATTATTACAATCGTTACATTTAATTAAACTTTGTATATGGCTTATCAATGCATGTTCCAACATTTTCCTGTTTCACCTGCAAGTTCCTTCTAGGTTATAGGATTAATAATATTTTTTATTATAAAGAGCATTCTTCTTCATTATGAAGTTTTTCAGATTCAAGGAGCATATCCGATTTTACAGATATGGTAGAATCGAATTGCCAAGTGTAGCACAACAGATAAACGAAACCCGGTATAATATTAAATTAGAAAACTAGAAAGCTATTTACATAAAAAACACTAATTTGATGAACAGAGAGAACAAACTGTTACCATATCGATTCTCTTTGATTTTTGAAATGATTTTGAGGCTCGAAAAGATTCAGAAAACCGGTAAATCATACGTGAAGGTGCGAAAGTTTTAAAATAGAACTTTTTGTTTTGCACGGCAGTCAGTGCAAGGATATTTTTATTTTATTTAAGCCGTACTACACGTACCTAGTTATACCGATAGATCTTATCTAAGTGGCCTTCCCTCTAGTTGGTTTCCATCAATAGACGTGTATCAGAGGACGCTATTCTCAATCTTTTCATCTACACAGGAAATTTATGGTGACACTCAGATATGTATGCTTTCTAAGCCTAACAAATATCGTATAGCACAACATTCATTTGCAAATGTATCAAGTGGAAATACAAATGACCCTCTTTGATTTTAAGTCTGCATTAATAAGCGTGAAATCATCACTGCATATCGATATTAAATCTACCAACATCGCACCCAGCGCCACTGTTAGGAGTAGCATTATTCATTGACAACGGTATGCGTTTTATTCGTAAAACCCGGATTAAAAAAAGCTTATATCCACCTTATTCATACCTAATTGGTAACCGTCTTGTGTAATATTCTTCCTTCTATCGCATTTTAACTATGCCGAAGACTGTGGTGAAGATGTACAAGAAATCCGAAGAGTACAAACAGTTACGCAAGATTAATTTACGGCCACCGGTGGTATGCGAGGAGTTACTAATAGGCTCGAAGAAACCAGCACTCTATGTTTAGCTCGAGAATGCATCATAGCGCGATGCTTTTTGTAAAAAATAGTTAAAAATGAAAATCCTGTGTAATACTAGGCATCTATAATATATTACAATTCCTAATAAACAAAACATGAAATATTTAGACGTAATTACTCATATAACGCCGAGAGGATCCTAAATACCCTTATGCATGTTAAACGCATATTTCTACTATTGCGCAAACTATTGACTTGCGTGCCTACTGATTTACTATTTGCTTCTGAATTTTATTTTTGAATTATTTTTTCTGTGTATTACTTTTTAATTTATTTTTAACAAGATAGATCGCGTAGTGTTGCTATTCATTTAGGAACACCAGTGATTTAGTCTATTTGGAAGCAGGGTTTTTTCTTGAAGTTTAGTTTTAGATCAAGGTACTAAATGTCATACTATTGCTATAACATATTCAAAACTAATCATTGAATGCTGTAACATCGTAAAAGGTTAGTCGGCACAATAGTAAACAACATCTAAGTTACGCTTAGTTTCTTAAACTTAACTTAAAAGAGTAAATCCTCATGTAGTATATCATTTTGTTACTAATGTAAATCATAATTGAGATAAAAATTCGAAACTATGGTTCATATGGCCTTAAACTAAATTTGATATATTTGATATATAGTTAACTAGCTGGAGCAAAAACGAGCAATTTCTCACTAAGATTGCATGCTTGATGTAGATTGGGACAATACTGAGTTTCTAAAAAGCAAAAGTTATTCATTTCAACTTGAATCCGACAAAAAAATCAAAGAAATTTCCCTGAACGCTGCAGCCGGTTCCTACTAAACCACCTACAAAGGTGTAGCGTTTTGGTTTTGTTTTAAATCAACTGAACAGGCCTATCGGCGCATGATCAGTGGCCAACTGAAGCAAACGGGCAGAGAAAGCACTACCCTTCGTCTACACCAATTTCCAAACTAAAAAGTATGAAAATAACTAAAATTTGAATTAGCTTTTGCAGTTTTTTCCTTTGATTTCTAAAAAATAAAACGCTGTTTAATATGTTGGAGGGTGTTTCTGATAAGTTTCCAGTCTAACGCGGAAATAAGCATTTTTATCAAATTCAGTTTTATTTCTCAACGTAATCTTCTTGTGTGACTATACACTTTTCCCAGCGATATTCGCAACCGATCCTTCCAAATAGTTGTTAGTACCATGTTCTGCAAAATATGCCCCCTTTTTAACATGCCTAAAACTTGTATTTTTGACAAGTAACGCCATCTTTATGCTAAGGCTTGAAACTTTTCAGACTATCCACATGCATACCTACACATATTGTAATTTTTATATTCTACGTTCTTCAATATCAACGAGTACATGAATATACAGATATTGGCACTACCCTTACAAAACTTATGTCAAAAAATAAACTCGTAGTTCTTTTCAGAACGCGTAAAGAAAAGATACATGGCAAGAGGACAGAAATTTATTTGAAACATGTAATATTCAATGTATGACAAATCTGATAAGGTGATTCTAAATAAAAATATTTGTGTGTGTTAATTACGTGTTACTTATTAGTGACTCATGTTTAGAGACAGAGTGATAAATCGAATAATTTATGGTCTAGATATGTGGTGACGTCGAAAATAATAAATCATTAATTTTTCGTAAAACAATTCGCTCTTTTATTAAGCTGCGAAATATTGCCCGAATAATAATTCGCGCAAGTCTCTTAGAAAAAATGATTTGGTAAGCGTGGCGATAAAATTTTCCAGGCATTAATTTCTCTTAGATGAAACTTATAAGTGTAATACTTCGGATTATAGGGATCATTAAAATTATGCTTAGGAATTAGGGTATAAAACTTGATAGCGCATCGAAGATTATATCGGATCAGTTTATTTTAAGAAAACTTCTGCGATTTGTTGTCAGTAGATGTAGTCCCCGCCACCTTATTGTTTATATAAATGGATAATGTCTATATCGCTATATCATTAAGTGTAGACTTTAGTGATCCAACACAAAATCACTGATTCATAATCCTAAATTACATAAGATTTATTCGAATCTACATGGTCGATTTTGTGATTGCATTAATCCAAGATTAGTTTTAATTTACCATTAATTTTAATCCATTACAAAAATCTTACTTGATTTAGAATTATATCCTGTCAAAAATAAGTACTCGAATTTCCTTTTATCTTAAATATGTAAAATCATTGTTCGTGTAAGACTTTAAACAGTAGTTAAAAATTAGCAAGGCCTTTCGTTGCCGAATCATTTACATATCACAAATTTGTTTTCAAAATATTTTATGGAGGTGTAAGCGTTTCCGTTATATATTAGGATGTTTTAAATTAAAATAAAAATATGGATTTGGGAAGACTTCTTTTTTACTTTCAAGGTATTTTAAGTACAATTCTTAATCAATTTGCTGACAATTTTGTGTATGTATTTGTGTATAAATATGAAATCGTCAATAATAGCCTCCTCTTTTCCTCTGTGAATGTTCATTGACATCCTCGGTACCTCTTGGAATGCTTGGTTCAATTTTTCGCTCTTTATTTTGAAAATGTTTCGCAGTTGTTTTGATGATACTGTTTCAACACTTGTGCACTCTCGATAATTGCTTAAAAGATAACTTTTTAATTCTTTTTTCCAAAAACTTGTCCTCAGTGAAAATACCTATGTTTACAGGTTTCCACGAATCCAAAGACTTCCATATTTAGGTGTTTAACTTTTTGACGATTGTATGAATGTAAACGACATTATAAATTTTGACTTGTTCTTACAAGATAAATTCTCGAAAATAGTCGTGGCTTTGATTATTTTCCGTAGGATGATTTCAGTGGACTCTTTTTTTTTTAATAAAAGATAGAAATATAAATCATGAAAATGACAGAATTAAATTAGCAATAAAAGATTATTCAAATTCTGGAAATATAATGTTGAAATTGAATACAAATTGAAAATTAAAATTATAATTATATAAAATAGTAGTGGATGCACGTGCTTTAAAGTAGAATATATCGTACCTCCCTCCCTTATCTTCTCCACTTGTACAAATTTCCTTGTACAACTAAGCAGGCCTTCGGTTTTTCATTTCTAATTTCTCATATAACATTTCTGATTCTGTATCCTGTTTCAAAGTAGATGAATAGCTACACATTAATTATTTACTTTCAGTGTATTGAGTGAGAGCCCCTCATTGTGCTAAAGCCGATCTGGTATTAAAAACGGTACAAATTTTGTCACCAGGAGCGATTGTCTTCGTAGGTCTTTCTTTTACACATTGTAGAGAACCTAATAACGTTGAAAATCTAACCTCGAATTTTCTCTATACGTATTTATATTAGTTGCATGTAGGCTTTTTATGGCCGGTTGTTTACTGTGTAACCTTTCGGATGTTGGCAACACTCACATTCAGTATGCAATACACAAAATCATAAATATTACCGAAAAATAACCACGTTTCAAGACGTAGAGACGTACCTTTACTAACAGTGCTGTATTTTGTTTAACGGAAATATCATTAAACTGGTTAACCGACGCTAATGATGGCAGTATACTAAACTAAATGGCCTCACTCTACCCACGTCCTTTTTAATACTTCTTTTTTAGAATTATCCATGCTACTAAACAGCCCATACAGATGGTTAATGTGGCGATATACTTGTATCGAGACACGGGTTTCATGAAACTTGCATGAAAATAAAAAATAGAATAGAATAGAAAATGGTGTAATGGTGTACTTGGTAGAAGTAAATTTTCAAAAGAGAAATTGTTAGAAAACTTGAGAAGTACCAGTTCCCTGAGGGTGTTGAACTTTCTTTAATACTCTCCTAAAGCTGCTATGTATCTTTTTATACACGACAAAATCTTGATTGGATAAATTTTTCTAAACAATCCTTTAGGAGGTCATCTTAGACATCATTCCGTAATTATTTATTTCTGTAATCTTTATACTTTGTGTCTGATAAGCATGGATACAGGTGATAAATATTTATGAACTGCTCCAAAAATTCACAATCACTTCTATTTCCGTCATTACAGCTATAACCACTCTGTAAAATATGAGAAATGTTGTGAATATTGTGGCGCAGCTTCGACATACACACGACTTATATTAGTTTTAGCTGCGGGGTATCAAAGTATCCCGTGCCAAATGAGATACTGCAACAAGTATCGCTGCCAGCTAATCCCATGCCAACTTGCATCATGAAATCAGTGCATCGATACGCTTATGGCCCGTTTCACACCACATTGTACAGCAAATGTTTGCCAAACTTTATTCTTAAGTAAGTCTATAACAGTCTTCGCTCTTAATTTTACAAATTTATCAACGATACTATTTATAACTCATTCGTTTGAATTCCGTGTTTCGAGAAGTTGTCATCTATTCTAAGAGCAGTTTTACACATCGATAGATTGGTCATTTTGGCAACCTTAAATTTCTTGAGGTGTGTAATACACTGAGATTGATCCGATAGATTCACAGATTCAAATTAATGAATTGAGAACCAGTTCTAATTTTCGTCAATTTTTTAATAACTTTCTGGTGATTTTATTAGATAGATTATAGGTATTTAACCTTGACAAAATTATCTCTACAAGTGGTCTGTTACATATATACACAAATTAACATGAAATTGTGCGTTTGTGAAAATTTTAAATGGCGTATCGATCCCTTATTCGGTGGAATCGTGTTATTAAGCTTAACAAAATTATTCACGGTGTATTGTATGTAACAAGATTGAAACATAAAAATAAACTTCGTCGCTTGTAGTTGAAATCATGGCTTGTCCTCGAACATCAAAAAGATTTTATGTTGAATGAAATAATGGTATTTTTTTCAATTTGTAGACAGATTTCTTGATCAATCTACTGACGTATATAAAACCGCTCTAAAACATTTAAAGAAACTTTTGTAGACCTAATCGAATATTTTATTTGTAGACATAATCGAATATAAGATACAAGTTAAAGTATAATAATATTGAGACTATTTATCCTATCCCATAAACTCACAATTGATGTTATACTAACATTAAACGCTTTCATGTTTTTCTGTGCTTCTTATTTCAATGTAGGTTGGAACTTATACAACAAATAAAGCCAATTCAGCAACTTCTTTATTGAAGTACCCAAGTGGTTAAAACAAAATAAAATAAAGATCAGTTACCAAAGTTACTGAAATCTCAATTTTTGCTGTTTTAGTCTCTTTTTATGATCTCAGTTTAACATGGTTAAGAAATCGTAATATCATATGAATGTACTCATAAAAAAGAAATTAGAAAATACGAACATAAATTAAAAGAAATATTATATTTTTAGGATACATATTAAATAACAAATACAAAAATGGTTTCTACGGTTAAATTAGATTTATGGTCAATACGTACAATAACAAATCGCTTTTTATAAAGTATTCAAACACTTAACACAAATTAATTATTACTACCTGACTTTGCTAAACTTCCTGTACGCGTATTGATATTGTGCGTTCAAAATAAATGCATTTCAAATGTACGTAGTTACTTATGAATTTCGTGTGAAATTAGTAAAACTAATTTAGCATAGTTTTCCAATAAATCCACAAATATTCATGTACACTTATATAATATATTTTACACCACTGGTCGGTGTGATTGCTTTGTAAATTTACATACATAATAACACTATATAATAAATAACAATACTTCAATATTATTCCACATATGGTCCAAATTTTGAGTTTTTATCTCAATTATAATTTACGTTAGGAATTAAATTACATACAAACTCTTGGAAGTTTTCAATGTATCTTTTTTAGCGAGGTGTAACTGAAATACTTCCCTCTTTATTACGTAGCTAACCTTGTGTATTGGTAATTCCACTAAATAGAAAAGTGCATGTACATATTAATTCTGCTTCAATACGATGTTGGTTTATTTCTAATCAACACTGTAGATAACAATATGTTACCCCCTACGAGAAAACGTCTCCAAAAGAAGCTGTAAAATAGCGACGGCCTGAGAAATGAACAAGTGTCGATATGCAAGGCACCCTACCTTATACAGAAAATGACAACGCCCTCCTAGCAATAGATTAGCGAATTATTCCGATTCGTCGACGCTATTATAACATTGTTCCCGTACTACAACCATCCGTGTCATATTTTAACGCTGCAGGGACAGAAGAATCGTTCGAAAATTGATTGATCGACTGTAGCGCGGAGTATGAAAGAGTCATCAATGTATTGAATATCCTCCGTTGGGTGACATGCATGAATTGGTTGCCAAAGGAGCCTTAAACCGTCATCAATACTGCATTAGGAATTAATGTATATTGTTTAGATTTTAGCGAACAATTATAATGATTCGACACCAGATGGAAATTATAAGGAACGCAATTAGGCATAATTCAAACCTTGTTTTGGACTCTCGAAACTACGTATTGAAACGATAATGATTTATAGATCAAGAAGGATAACTGGAAATTTATATTAAATTAGGTATGCGATGATGTGTTCTAATAGAATTTCATTCGCTATCTTACGCTAATAATTTAAACCGAAACAAACTTTTGATGAGAATAATATGAGCGTTGTGGAGTTAGTAGGTACAACTTTAAATAACCATGTAACCGTTTGGGCTATTGTATACAAAACTTTTTTCTTTTGAATTGAGCAGCCCAATCTCAAAGCTTAAATTCAATCGAGTATTTGTGGAACTTTGCGAAAACATAACAAAAGGGTCACAAACACTCTTCAAAAAACTACTTGAAGCCAAAATAAAAAAGAATGTGGATAAACACATCATCGGTGCATTGTGGACACAATGCCGAAACGTATACAGGCAGTAATGAAAGCCGAGGACCTTACACGCGATATTAATTTATATCAAACGTTTTAGAATGTAGTCACCACTGCAATGAAATTTTTAAGTTTTGCAAGGTTTAAGGTGCTCCGTCTTATTGGCCAAAGCTGTACTTACTATAATAATATTATGTTCCTTACATGTATGTTAATTTACAAAAGAAAAATAGGAAATGTGATCCAAATTTCTTTGCATGTTAATTATTTTTAAATTTCAAAGTTTGAAAATTGATACGGGCGAAGATTAACGCTTTTCCGCCTATTTTGTTTGCAGTTATCCGCCATAATCCTGCTGCATATTATTTGAGTAGTTTTTAAACTATAACATAATTTTTACATAATCATATATATTAACCTACAACAAGTGCAAAGAGGAAATAAAATTACTCATCTACAGATATGCAAATACCACAATTTGAATTGCTATAACAGGAATATCGTGACCGCCGTGTTTTGCCCGCTTACTTGTACGTACAAAAATTTAGACAAAAGCCCACCACAGTACTCGTTACTTATGCATAATCTCCGCCGTAATTCTCATGATCCCACTTTTGATGTTTTAGTTTATGGGCGCTCCACCTGGCGGTCTAACATGTGACTGATAAATGACTTCCTAAAATCCTAGAAAGGAAACTCAGATTAAGGGCTTAGTGGACGTGTCGCGGGCGAAACGGCTGGAATCAAGCGCTCCTCGGAGCTATACAAACGATGTACGGTATAACTAGGAGAACGGGGAAACTCTGATGGGAAATCAGGTGCAGGGATGACACCAGAACGTGATGTTATTAGTGTTTTGAAGGCCGGCGGGAGAATACTTTGTCATATTAAAAAAAAAGGAAAATGAAAACTATAAAAAGCACTTTTCCCCATCTTGTAACAGAATGTGAAATTCATGAATATTATACCGTATCTCAGCATATGATCTGAAGTACTAGTAAGCCAATGATTGGGGCTTAAATAGTAAGCCAACTGGAACCTGTATTTCGTATTATTTACATTAGATTAAAATGAGACAATAGGAGAAAAAAATAAACCTTGTGGATTTTATTGATATATGTCGGAAACCATTATAAAAAAATCGTTTAAAGTGTATACATTCTGCTTCATATTAGTATCAGCTAACCAATTTTATTCATCCTACATAAAAGACAATACAGAAGGTATCGGTACACTCCGTGTCACACGAAATAGTTTCGTTTAATTTTCGGTGAAGTTAAATGCTTATTAATTTGACGTTTTCTAAATATACTAATTTTAGTATTATGCCTGATTTCATGTATGTGTTATGTCTCACTTCATAGTGGTAATGTCCTATGTTGAACTTCGTGCTGATTGCCCGTCTCGTTCTCCCAATACAGGCTTTGCATGCAGTTTTATAAATTCCCCGCTGTTTTTTTGTATCGGGGTTTTGGGCATGTTTCGCGATGTGAAGCATACATTCATATCTATAAAAAAGTAACCATTGCCGATAGATTTGGTGTACATTTACCAGTAGTTCTTTATTGTATCTTTTGTATTGTAGGAGATTGACAATCACCGTGCATTAAAATTGTTCACAGCACTTGCAATTTACCTGAAAACAATTTTGGTACATGGGCGAAAAAGTTAATCTTTTGTATTCAGCGAATTTGACATTAGTGTTATTATTTACATGATTCAGTCGTACGGTTGACAATTGAAAACCAAGAATTTCTGAAACATATATTCTGTATTTATCAAATATGTTATGTGGTGTGGAGTGTGCCAATACCTTTAATGTTTGCCATATTACCCCGTAGTCATTACTATAATTACTAAATATTTATATGAAAGAAAAAATACTACTACTTCAATCGCCAATATGAGCTATTTTTTCTTTTCGATCAATTGGATGTTCTCACGTATATAGCGTTAAACTTTTTCATTCATTACCCCGTTCTTCATCATGAAATGCTTGGCGAACCTCATGTATTAAATATGAAATAAAACACAAATAAATACGTAAGTCATTTATTTCTTTGTTAATAATATACATATGGAAAAGTAGTTATATTATTTATCAAAGTAAAAGTAGTTTTGAGATTTCATTCTTCTAAACTTTTAAATTTGTTTTAATTAAAAATATGTTTTATTTTATTGATTACTTTATTCTTCAATTTTAATTATTAACATCAACAATGTAACGTATTTAAAAAAAATTTCGAATTACATTATTCTTTCCAATGTAGATTTTCGTTTCTGATGAAGAGAAGTATATATTATCGAAACGTTAAAAATATATCTTTTCATTCTCTTTCACCCATGTCTGCAGAACCATATGTCAAATACAATAAGTTCTTGTATTCTAAGTCCATTTCTATACAGAGTTTTGAAAATAAACGGCTATTTTTAATGATGATAACATTCCGTAGCACATAGTTTAATTCTGATGTTCATTTTTTTGCTGAAAAACCTCACGATGTAATTATTACCAACAACTTTAAGAAATGATTAGAACCAATATTTTCGTCTGTCAGCCCTTTTTCACCATCTGTGCACACCCTATTACAATTTTTTGTTAAATAATCCATGTTGATTCTGTGTGAGAAACAAATGTCCAAAATTCACAAAACTTAAAACAATAGCTACCGATTTTGAGCTATACACAGGTCATCTTCAAGCCATCCGTAAAATACAATTAGAGAGTTATTGTACAAATTGTAAGTACTTATAGAATTAATTATAAAAATAAAACAATGTAAAGTAGTAATATAACCTACAGTTTTAAAAAATTCGTCTACTTTATACGTGTTTCCTCCCAAACTTCCCATGACGCTAGTCGATACTTTTCGTTTATAAATTTCTCAACATTTTGTTTTTGTACACATATGTGAAAATCTTAAGTCTTTCACAATATATCTTTGGTTTTTTGAAGTACATCCCCCGTACTTCATTTGGACTCAAGACGCCTTTTTGATTTTGGGGGTTTCATACTCTCTACGGCTATTACAAATTATTATTACAAAATACACGAGGAGGTTCCCACATCGTTGATTTCCGAGTTGAAACCGTGTCGTTGTGGTAGCTTCGGCCGACGTTTCATCCTCGCTCTTATGGAACGTCTTCAGTGCTATCACTGCACACTGACATTCGAGGTCGCGACCCATAGTTTAAGAAGCGATGTATTATATTAAGCAATTCTATTCGCATATAAAAAGAACTTTTATACTTTAATGACATTTAGAGAATTTAATAAATCTCTAACAAATGTTAAATATTGTTAATTAAAATTCAGGAATTATAGACTGTGCTACCAAAACATTCGAGGGCTAACCCGTCAAATGCATCACTGACGTCATAATAGACCTCCATCTATCGCCATTCCTTTTCAAGTCATTTAAATACTATAGTTTGATATCGAATAGAAAAACGGTATTAACTAGAATTTCATTCAATTTTACCGTGCAATACAAGCCAATATGTATTAATCTACATTGCATTATTTTACAAAACCGGTTCTTACAACATCTACTGACCTACGTAGACCAAACTTTATAAAAACAGATAACTAAAAAATAGATAAACAAATGTAGTTCCTTATTTAGATTTACTTCAACAATTATCGAACCTAGATTGCAATCACTCAACTATCAATAAAGTTATTGAACAGTTATGCAATAATTATCAATGTCAGCCTGCATTTGACATAATTTATAAATCATTAATTTCACCATCATAGCCTACTTTGGATATTTCTTAGCTTTTGGATAAAATAATTACTAATAACAATTGAAACATTTTTTAAAGATACTGTAATACAAAAATACATTAAATAAAAGTAAAACAAGATTATTTAAGAAACCAATGTAGCTTGTAAGTATTATTTATTACCTTAAATTTTGTAATTTAGTAGATGTATTACTATATTCACTTCTTTAATTGTAGTTAGATTTTTTTTAATTACTGTTTGCAATTTTGTGGCATTTAATAATAGATTTAGTTAGTTTTTAGTTGTTTCCTTTTAATAAATTTTGATTGATGCAACGAGCGGATTTATGAAATAATGCGCTGTAACGTTTGAGAAATGATTCATAAATTTTTTATAAATAAACATATTTGAATGAAATTTTGGTTAAAACTACCTTAGCACCTCATAAATTCAGTGGTGCAGACAGCACCACTCTCTCAGCAAATTGGTAGTGGCTTCATCCGTCTCCCTCCCACATACCAGTAGCTTACAAAGGTGCAAACATGTTTGCATGCGAACATAACGTCACAAAATTAAATGTGAGAAAAAATAATTGATGCACAAGCGTTAGGTGTCAAGTTCTATAAAACTCCATTTGCTTATCAACTGCTTGAAGTGAATGTCTCGATTATTGGATTTTTTTTTAGATACACAATTTTATTTTTTTATTTATAATAACCGCGAAAGTTGCAAAAATCCGAAAATCGTCAAAATTTCAGGGATAGCTCTCACGTAGAGTATTGTAACACGCCGCATTAAATCTGTCAAGTTTCAATCCGATCGGTGAATATCACCTCGTGTTAGATAAATGCGTTTTTTGGTTCTATGCTGGTTATTGTTATATGAAGCTACAGTGTGACCCAATAGCGATGAAACAGAAGAAGAAACTTAAAAAAACCGCCACAAAAACGAAGGTCTATTGCAACGTCATTTTCACACTTCAATGTATTCAAATGCTTTGATTATGACAAAAAACAATCTTTTTTTTTCTTTTTGAACATGAAATTAATAACCTTAATGTATAATAGGAATAACAAGTGATTGAAAAAGGTTTTGACGTTCATTGCTTTGCGTAAAAATTCTGTTCGAAAATGTTTTTTTAACGAGAAAGAGGCCACTATCTGCTCAAATCGATGTCAAAGTAGATATCTAACCTATGTATTTTAGATGTTAGATAGGATATTTATAAATTACGTCGAAAGATACCAGTTCCATATGGCATGGATGTCATTTAAACTTCATATACACATACGCAACAATAGTTCTTCATAGTTAATACAATTCAACAGCAACAAATTCAGTTCACAGAAGGTTATCTTTGGATTTAATTACGAAAGCTCCAAATACCCGCCGTTATTTAGTTCTTCCATATGAAAGGCAATATGGCTACGCAAATTAAACCCAAGGGGGACGTTGTTTACGGAGACTGCACCATCATTTACCACAGTGAAATTTTGGGTAACTGAGTTCTGGACAACGAATAACAGGGGTAGAGGCTATTGCCCGTTGTAAAAAAGTGTTCGCTATAGAGAAGGTTAACTAGGGCAAAAGTTAAATACAAGTAGTTCGCAAAAATCTTAAATTTCATTTGAATTTTATTTACATTTTTCACGATAAGTATTGGTAAAGAATTGCTTATTTCTTATTTTGAAAATTCTTTTTTGCAATTTCGAATTCTACATACATTAGACAAAATAAAGAATACATCTAGGTCTTTCTGTGACCAATGTTTATATCAGTAACGCTAGTAGTTATTAAAATTTCCTTTAACATCAGGATCATTTTCTAGATTACAAGACAAGATTTTCTTCAGAAACTAAAGTACCGCTCTGTCATAACAGAATGGGATATGGAGTTATCTAAAAACAGAGTTATTTTCCGCTTCTGTGGTTTTTCATTTTTTATCAAACTTTTTAGCAATTTCTCATAATTTCTCTAGTTATTTAAGCTTTTTGCTACAGTACTTCACCGGTAATTTTTCTACATGGGAACCTTTAACAAATCCAAGATTCTTGTGTTTTCCAATAGTAACTGGAAAACACAAGAACTGAAAGACCTTTGGTAAAAGGTCTTTCAGTTTCACCTTCCCTATTTGCACAAAACAAGACTGTCAGACGTTCTTTTGCAACTTTACCGCCTGTGCTCTTTGACTTTTCAATGCACCGTAAAAAAGACCCGTTTCATCGGCACTTACATATGTATATATGTTTCTTGGTGAGTAAGTGCTTATTGGAATCGGCAATTTTTTTATGCCTTGACTTGCTTGTAATAGAACGGGTTGCTATCCCCACGTCTAGCGCCAAATGTCGCGTTAGATACTAAATTTCACCGAGCATGTTACAAACTAAATGAAATGGTATTAAAAATGACTATTTACTTTGCTGTGCTGATTTTTAAATATACTTATAATGATTTCGTAACACGAAGCTATCTCAGGTCATACGGTTCTAGGGTAATAGAGTAGTCGAGTACCAATAAATAAAGTAATTGATTTCAAATACTAACAATATTTTATTACAAAAAATAGCGAGAATTAAATAAGTTACGATGAGCAACAATAAGTTCAAAGCAAGAAAAAAGTATACAAAAAAAGAACTGAATATTGATTCTATTAAATAACCAAAGTTTATAGTAACAAAATTATATAATTTACTTACTTAGAGCAATAAGTTGACAATGAATATATATGAATACATATAGAAAACAACAAATGAAAGGTAATGTGCGATTTAACTGGTAACCAGCTTTACTAATAACACTTATGGCACTTTAACCACTATCCAGGCTATGGTTAACGCTTTTACTGCATGGGGCACCTTGTATACTTATACACGCTGCCGCTATGGCACAATACCACGTAACTTCTTTATATCTCTCGTTCGTGGATCCTTTGACCACGGTACGACGCCAACGCATATATTGGCGTCCTATAAGTATAAAAGGGATAACTATCCTTCTGGGCAATTGAGGTTTACTACAGTCAACCGCGGTTGCTTGGGGCGGTGGTCACACGTGCGGCTGCCTTCGCCGCTATCCGAAGACCTTTTTGAACTAATTTTTATACCATCGCTAAGGACGACGTCACCTGCATCTCGCGCCTTTTCCTTAAAATAGTTGCACTCGTCATTTCGCACCAATCACGATTCGTACAGAAAAACATATGGGACAATAAAAAAATTTTTTTGAGTCGTACACTCCTTACCATATAATATAGTATTTTATTATATAAAATACTATATGCTATTATTTATATGCGTTCAATATACAGGGGCGAACGAAACAGTAATACATATTTGAAATGAATACATTTACTAAAATATATAAACGAGATCAATTCTGTCGTATAAACATTTTTCCTTTTCGAAGTGAATTTCTACATTCTTAATTTTCGAATATGCAACTGATTTTCGTCTTTCGGACTTGCAACTTTTCAACTGACACCCAAAAATGTCTTCTTCTAGTGTTAAAAACTATCTTTTATGTTGGGGCATCTTCTCTCTTGGACGAATGCACAAATAAACTATTTATAGAAAAAAGTTGTGTACCTACCTTCCAAAGAGAGGACTAAGAATAAATTACACGTAAACGTAAATTGCAACTCACACTCACTTTAGTAAATAACATTTGGCATTGTACTTTACAAGCTTGTTTAGTTAACCAAATCACAGAACTTTTTCTATTCCGTTAAACTGAATTAATGTTTATAATGTACTATTGGAATACAAAAGGCGCCCTTTTTATTACATTATGTAATAACAATTTTACAGTAGGTATTTCGTCCGTTACCAAATTATGGTTTATAGTATAAGCCCAACCCAAGAAATTGAAAGCATACTACAATTTTATTTTTTTGGAAATTCCTCATTTGCACTACATTTGTACGGTTCAGTAAATCGGTGCGGATGTTTTAGAGAAAGTTCTTTGTCTAGAGGTGTTTGTTATGTATTAGTATGTATTGGGTTTGAGCAATTAGAAACTGTTCTTTAAAGAGGTATTCGTTGTTGACGAGTGTCCGTTAACAGAGGTTTAACTGTACTATTGTATTATACATCATTACGTTTCGTAAAATAGTAAATATTTATAAAAATTTTAAGCAAAAAAGAAAATTAAAGATTATGCACCCGCACATGGTTTAAAAATAAATAATAAGTGATATTGTGAATAGAAATCTTCAGTAATGTCTGTACCCAGAGGTAAGAATAGCCTATTCGGCTGGATTAGCTTGCTTCTCATTACGTAATTTGTATTAACTTCAATTGCATTACTCTTGTTGTTATAATTATTATTATTATGCTTGCGATCTCGGAGTTAGGATGTTTATTTCCAGTTTTCACCGTAAAGTGAGGAGAACTACACTCTGAGAGTTGATAGTCCCAGGGTTGGAACTGGAAACCTTCAGACAGATAGCTGAGCTCACTACCAAGCCAACAATGTAAAGAAAACAAATTAAAGTGGTTTCTGAAGGTAATTACTACTTCAACTCTTAAACGGTTTTATCTACTCGAAGGCTTTCCTCCTAATGGTGCGTATCGGCTATTTTTTTTATCTACAATAAAGAAAATAGCTGATCAGACCGCGCAACTTCTGTTTTCAAAAATAGGTTACGAAATGTTCTTCACTTTATTTCCCTATCATTAAATTGGACAAAAAAATAAGTTACCCGATTTTACCCCTGAAACTGCCACAGTTCCTCCTTCTAAAAACTATTGCTAATTCCATACTTCTTGTTGAATATCAATAAGCAATTATCGCTTGTTCATGCTTCATTACTAAGGCAAACTCTTGTTTGCAGCGTATACATTGTCACTGTTACATGACTGTTTATATGCCTACATGAATTATATTTTGACGGCTAAAATTTGAATAGTAATTGCTGACGATTAGTAGTATAACATTTGTTTTTATTTACGGCGATATTGACACCCGCACATATTTGTTTATGACGTAAATAACTTAGTACGTATACTAGTTATATAGACATATTTTACAATATTTATATAACACTTTGAACAAAAAATGTCTTTTAGTAACACAATGGTTTACAAACAGCAAAGCATGCATATTGTTTTTCCCATTTCGTATCTTTTGTATTTTTATAAGATAAATTGCTGCGTTACGCTCATAAAAATATGCATTATCATTTGCTCGGTATTTATACCTATGCTCTCAGTTGAATTATTGCGGGGCATTCAATTGGAACGTCCATCAATGTACAGTAAGTTGTAGGATTCTCTTTTATTTATTATTAGTATTATGAGAGTAAACTTCACGGAGAAAAAAAAGTTCTTAAATCAAACAAATGTATATCTTGCAAATTATTTAATTCAACAAGTTTACTTGAGTGGAAGTACATTTTTTAAGAACAACAGATGGAATATGTTTGAATGTACAAACGCTTTTATTTGACATCATTTTGTCGAGTCAAATAAAATTATGTTAATCGTGCGCGTCGCAATTTTCGTCACGTGGACGCAAGGCAATCTCAATTGTAGTCCCAACTATGGTCTATGTAAGATGGTGGTTAGTAAGTGTGAATGAAGAAAATAATAGGTAAGTACGATAATGGATTTTAATAACGTTTACATGTTCATCTTAAAAATAAGAGTTTTCATATAAAAGAAATAAGTAGAAAAGTAGTTGCCACGGTTTGCTGAGTATCAAAAGTCGTATCTGTACTAGATATGAACAAAAATTGCGTAATACGCCGGAATCTTGAAGTATATTTTTCTGTAGAAACCTTTTTATATATGCACGCATATATAACTCCTTTGAGACGTATCCTATCGTAGTACCCTACTACCCTTCTAGCACCTAACCATACAGTTATCCGTCACTCGTTCGTGATTTTCAAGATTCCTGCGTATTACCAGTGACTTATTGTACTGATAATATTACACGGTAACCAATGTAGTAAGTTTTGTGACATCCTTTGCGAACAAACGTAATACAAGTATCACTTTAATTTTTATGCTTCTGCACGCACTAGGTACTTTGTCGTTATGTCGTCACCATCGAAGTAATTTTGTGTGTCCACAAATAATTAGAAAATTAGATGTAAGTGCATTGATAATTATTGTTTTTTGAATATCTATATAAAAGTGTATAACAATTTTAACAATTTTTTGTTAACGCAATTTTGTAGCTGCAAGAATCAAATTTTAATAATTTGAATATAACAGTTTAATGTTATATAGGCACACTTTATCTAACTTTGATGTTATTAAGCCTGTCGCGCCAGGGCTTGGGTCACTAGCGATGGTGATATTGATTTAAACTTTATCATGTATCCCTAAATATCTTTATATTTTTATTAAATATAAAAAATATTTTGAATTTTTTTTTATATTACAGAAAAATAAATAACCTTGTTGTTAGAGGGTGAATATTGCTGATATCATTGGGCAAGGTGGGGAAACGGTCAAATGTTTGCAACGACTAGATACATTCGGGTTTATTCGCCTCATGAGAAGGGGTTCATGTTGGCTACCGGTTTCCCTGAAAGTCGACAAAACACAAGTTTGTCTAGTCGCTGCAAAAATTTAGTCGTCTTCCTTTGCCTAACTCTGGCCGAGACCTAAACTAATCCAATCAGATTCAGTTTATAGATTCCTGGGAAATGTAAGTAATCTCGAAGAAACGGAAGAAATTTGTAAGATATAAGAAGATTCGCTATTTGTATTTGTAACGACGTAGATGTTTAGGAAGGCCTTGACCTTATTGTAATGAAAGAAGTAAATGGTATTTTGGACAGCTGAGGTTTATGTACAAGAATAAAGACACCACGTTACTACAAAAAGCAGACTAATTTTAGGCATTATACTTACTTTCTATGTACTTTTGTTAGTTTTTCCACAATGTTAATAAAGTTGTTTTTCAAAAGATTATGTATTTTTAACGTATTGCTACCCCATGTGCTCATAAATGGATGCCTTCTTCCCTAAAAAGAAGAAAGCATTTATCGCGCTAATCATTTTACTAGAATAACAATACAAGCAAAATAATATATTTGTGAAAGTAACAGCACTCTAAAGCACAGTTAAATAAATGGTAAAGAGAAATATATTTTTTACAAAATGACAAAGTTCTCTAAAAAAAAGAACTATATTGTTGAATTAAACACACGAAAGAGTTTTATTTTGGGAAAAGGAAAAATACAATGTCGGATTACATTTAAGAGGCTTTGTCAATTGCTTAAATTAGAGACAGATAAATCATACCATGTTTATCAGAGACACGTGGAAACCAATATTATAGTTAACCCTAAAGCCTTCTGGTCATTTGTTGGTAGTCGTATGACATCAAGGACTCTCTCTAAACCTCAAGATATTAATAGTTTTCCCCACTATTTTTCAACTTATTTAGTGCTACCGTATTACCTCCACGAACTACGCACTGTTCCTCGTTAGGTGTTTTTGCGGTTACTGATAATAACATACCTAGTTTTCTAGTACATGAGTGCACTTCCACCTTCGCATATTCGCCGAGCATGCTGTACAATCTAATTATTAGAAGATCAACTTTTCCTGCAATTTGTAAAACTAGCAAGCTAGTGCCAGTGTCTATGGCTGGTGATCGGACTAATATTTTGAACTGTAGACCTATCCACATTTTAGAGAATTTTGCCAAAGTATTTGGACATATTTTACATTAAACTAAAGCCATACTTGTCAATTCGTAAAGACGGGTTTATGTCGGTCAGATCAACTGTAACCAACTTGGCAAACATCACCCAATACATTTCTATAACGCTTGACTTTATCAAGGCATTTGATAACATTAACCACAATTTACTTTGTGCTAAGCTAGCTGGTTTTTGCCGTTCATTGCTGAGGATGATTCCTTCTTATCTTTATAATAGGACGTTTATGCTTTTAAAATGGGTACTCATCTCTTAAGTTCAAGATGTCATCTGGGGTACCACAGGGTTCTAATCTTGAACCATAGTTGTTCAATATTTTTCTCAATGATTTGCTTGAGAAACTGCAATGTAAGTTCTTGGCATATGCAGGTGACCTAAAAATCTACAATATGATTAATACACCAACCGATTGTGTTAAGTCGCGGACTTACCACACCCTTGTTAATGAGTAGTATATTCTGAATGGCATATCTTTAAATTTTGGTAAATGTTTAGTAGTCTCCTATACCAAACGTTCTAATCCAACTATTTTCAATTATAGGTACTGTTTACTCTATGTTGGTTACTAGAACAGAAAAGGTAAAGGATTTAGGAGTGCTTTTTGATTCGAGACTAAAAGTCTCTGATCATACATCTGTCACATGTGTATCCGTTTCCAAATCGTTGGGTTTTGTAAGAACTTGTCGTACTTTCCGTAACATGTCGACCATAGAGACACCACACAGGCTCTTGTTCAGATCAAATTAGAGTATGATAACTTAATCTGATATCCTTACCATATATATCAAGTGATTTCTACAGAACGTATCCAAAAAGATTGCTCAAATATCTTAGCTATAATATCACTGGCACTTGCCTTGATCGTAATTCGGTTTATGTGACATTGCTGCAACGACGCAATTTTAATTCGTTGGAGGATCGTCGCGGTAGAAATAGCGAGAGATTTATGTTCAAGTTACTGTCTAATAAAATAAACTCACTAACAATGCTGGCTTACGTAGACTTTCGTGTGCCAGCACGTCATACACGATCTGCAGAAGATCTGGTAACATACAAATGCCCTAGCCAAATCGCCTGATATAGATTACCATTAACGTTTATCTTGATTGTAGACAGTTCATGAGCAACTGTTTTGAAGTCCTATTGCTTGCATAAAGTTTAATGTTTATTTGTATTGAATGTTAAGTATGCAACCAATAATACACTTTCTCAGCAACGTGTTGTCTGCAGGTGTATTTTCTATTTATTCAATGTTTGTTATGTATAACTTCACAAACTATTGTTACGTTGTCCTGTAGGTAATATCTAATCGTTGGATAAACAAAGATACTATTATTACGTATATTGAATCAAACAGATATATTTTCAAACCAAATTATTGAGATTATTTGTTACTAAAGATTATATATTTTTGGATCAAATAAATAAATCAAAAAAATAACTTCTTTAGATTAAAAAAATATATCTAACTACACGCAGTAAAGTAGATACTCCATATAACAATAAGTATGGTGGAATATGCAATTTTCGTTAGAGCAACTACTACTGTTTTACTGTGTTTTCTCCATCTTTCACTGCAAATAATTTCAAACTGCTAAATAATAGTTACATGTTAATAAACTTGATTCTCTAAAACGTATTTCAAAATTTTCACTAAAGTTCCAGGAAATCATATTCACTTACGCTGTCTTCTGTAGAGCAGAATTTGCTTTCAAGGCTACACCTCTTATTTCAAAATAGGTTCAAAACAGCGCCTTGAACAAGTACAATTTTATTCATTTTACTTTTTATTTTGTGAATGAAAAGTAAACCCGTGAAAATTTGTCACTGTTCTTTTTTTTAAATATAGCATGAGAGAAGATTTCGGTGGAAATACTGTAAATTCTGTATATTATACTGCACCGATCGAGAATCTTAAAATTAGCCGAAGTAAATATCGTGCTTGAACAGTGCTGTCAAAATCGGCTGACTTCATTTAGATCTTATCTGCTTAGCAAGCAACGATCGCAGCTATGATCTGCACTAGAGTACCGGGGTACACATAACTAAATATTTCAAATAAATTTGTAGTATTGATTTATGAGCAGAAATCTATTTCAGTAAACAAAGACCTTACCAATCGCATTTTTATACAAAAAATGCAGGAAAAGCATTTTGCAACATAATAATTAAAAAGGCCATTGGTGCATTATGTACCGTACAATAGACGCCAACTAGATAGGGAGAAGTTATTAGAAATATAAAATTATCCCTCCATTTTATTTTGTGTATAAAAGCGCCAAAGTGCTACTAAATAATAAAATTAGTACTGCATGGTTTGTTTTATTTATTTGTTGTTTGTAGCCACTTCACAAGCCTACCGTCAAACCAGTTGCATAGTTTGTTACTTTCTTTGTTACCCAAGAATTGATGTTGTTGATCCAGCCTCCAGGAACGATGGGCTAGGCTAGCTTAGTATTAAGCTAGCGTTGCCACTCGATGTAACTTTTGAATCACTGGAGATATCAATACAAACTAAACGGCATATTTTGCTGCTAATTTGTTACCCAAGAATAGATTTTGTTGCTCCAACAACAAAAATCGGTTTGTATGGTGAGTGATGAAGGTAAGACTATTCTCTTTACGGACAGAAATCACTAGCGTCATGATCACGAAAGCTTTGCTTTTTGTTTATCAAGTTATCTATGAAATCATATTCTGAAACAAAAAAAAACACGTTTATTTAAGCGAACAAAACTTTAATTAACAAACCAACTAAGCTACAAATACAATAAGTAACAACAAAAAATTATTCAAATAAACCACCATTGTTTGCAATGCAAACTTGGCACTGTTTCTGAATACCATTAATACTTTGAAATGCCTCAAGTACTAGTCTCTGCAATTGTTGAACGTTGTTGTATATGAGCCGGACTTTTTTTTAACGCTACCCCATAAAAATGTATCAGGAGAGACCAAATCTTGCACGCCAATATACCGTTTCACTAGTTGCAATTACGTTTACTTTAAATTACTAATTTAAATAGTCCATAACGGCATGATCAGTAGGGAAAGAACACCCATCCTGTTAAAACCACATCTGTCTAGTAGTTTCTAAAGGCCTCCATCTCCTCAAATACAAAAGTTATCCATGTTGTCCCTACGAAATCCGGGCACACTGTATACAATGTACTTTTACCTTCGTGCATAATAACAAAGACCAATTCATCTAAACTGTGCACATGTACATGTATGGCACACGAACTTGGGATGAATTGAGAGCGCCGTTTCGAAGATTAGCAAGAACACAGAAATGTGTTGACTACTGGGGGTACAAGCTATACAATAATATTCCGCAACATCTTAAAGAAGCGACCTAGCAATTTCAAACAACCACAATCAAAAGCTTTATGAATTGACATAGAGTGTTGTACTTTAAACCAGTTCTTAGGTTCTGTAATACCTTAAATTCTTATTTAAACGGGTTGTGTATGTTATTGTTGCTTTATTAATTTAATCTATTTTAATTTATTCACATAAATATTATAATGTACAATTGACAAAGTATTTTATTTACTACAAAAACGTGCAGCGATGATTGTAATGGCGATTGCATAATAAGTTATTACTTTATTATAGCAAGCTACGTATTTAGCTCCCAGAATTCTACCGCCGGTACTCCAGACTATATTTTACTATTACACATATTATTTTCTTTTTTGCAACAAATAAGAAACGGTCCGATATGTCTACACCTCGTGTGTTTATTCATTAACTCGAAACTGTAATTCTAAATGAAATCGGACTTATTCTGGAATTGTTGACACCGCGCCTACGAATCCAAATTGGACTCGAGTTGACAACAAATATTCGAGTCATTCCAATTAATATTAAATATTTGACGCACAACATATCCAATTGATTTCAGCAATTGTGCCTATTCTCCTAGCAAATATATTTGGGATTTGATTTTTTTACCAAGTTGCTCTTAGTTAATTTGTGGAAAATGTTCCCAATCACCCTAAATGTTATAATTTCCAAGATATTGGCGGCCCCCGCGTCGTCCTTGCTGTAAATTAATATTGTTAAGGGTACGTTCTCCTGGTTTTAAGAACAATGCCGCTAGCCGTTTGCTTCGGTGTATCTTTCTTGCGAAGAGGGAAGATCGATTACTTTTGTTTAAATGTATAAGATAGTTACTTATTTACTCGATAGTTCAGTACCTTTCGAAATGAGACACAGTACGTACACATTAAACATATTAAAACAGTTCCCCTTATAATAAAACAAAAAAATATTTAAAAATGTGAGGTTTCTCTTTTGTCTATATAGAAAATTATACATATGTATATAATGTAATGCTGTTCCCTTACTTGTTCGTGTACATATTTTGTGGACGTATTTCTATGTACTTTTGTATAAATGTGTCTCAGTATATATAATTTTGCAACGTTTGTTTGTGTCTTAAATTCGCAACTGTATGTAATTGTAAACGCACTTAATACGGGTGCGAGGCATTTTGCTACCTTAGGTCTCCAGTATTTGTAGTTTTACGGAGACAGTAGCTAATACAACCAAACACGGCTACCCAGACCTTCTCGTGTTAGAATCTATACACTATGTGCCTTGTATGTATGCTCCTTGCGACTGCAATTGAAAAGTTATAAACCACAGATAGTGCGGGTCTTAGCGCTGCATGACGCATAAGCAAAAAAGCGACGGCTGGCAGTCGTGGCAGTTCTACGTTCGTCGTTCTACGACGAAATTTGGATACTATGTACGGTTTCTTTTTCAATACTGAATCTTTTGTTAATGCTTGGTGGTTCTCTGTCTAGCGTCCGCTTTGTCTCATGTTTTTTGATTAAGCGTTTGCCGAAGTTGGGTTTATTTGATTTAATCCAACTTTACGTAGATTTTTGCTTTGTTTGCGGATGTTGCAGTTTCGTATATTAATTAAATGAATTTAGTTATGTTTTTATGTTAAATACGTACACATACAATGTTTCAAATTGATATAAATACAATATAAATGGGTTTACAAGAAATAACATAAATGAAATAGTTAATTTACAACTAGGGTACAATGGAATTGTGATTTTTCAAAATACAATAAATGAAACTAATGACATATAAACAAAACTATAATGTTAAGAAGCCTAACAGTTAGAGTACTGTATTAATTGAATATGTTCAATTAATACAGTACTCTAACTGTTAGACTTCTTAACATTATAGTTTTGTTATTATATAATATTATTATAATAGTAGTACTATGGTACTACTATTCCATAGCATGGAAATTAGAAATTAGCTTACAGATCGACATGGTTATATCGATCCACGTCTTTCAAAAAGAAAGAGAAACAATGTATAAGCGTCTGTGTTTTCAAGTAGGTAGATAACTGTCGGCAGTGGACTTGAAAATATCGCTTCCAATTTACACACGTCGCCGACATTATCGTGATGCTAATTTTAAACAAGGCATTAAATATTAAAGAATTAGTCAACACATTTTTGTGATACACTCCCTCGACTAATTGATGTTAAACGCAGCGTGTCAGCAGTAGGTATAATAGTTCTTTTTTATACAAAGTATACATTTACACAGGAGAACCCACATCACCGACGCACACGCAGTCTCGCTACTAGTTCACAGCTCGGAAGATGCATCGACTTCTCTCTGTTGTCTGACAGCTTTATGAGCATGATTTATCGGCAACACGGCATCGTCGAATGTTAACCACAATATTCGGCATATTTCTGTTCTAAATGGTAGCGCGTCCTGTCATATATATCTATTTCACGCTCGCCTAGACCGATGTTTACAAATTGATGTGAAAATTATGGCGTTTTTATGCAACGAGTGAAACGTTCGATTCTCATTTTCTCTCTTTCTATTAGTATTATTAAAGTAGTATAACCTTACTACTCCGATTCCTTACTTTGAGATCTATACGAAAGCGGCTCGTGATTATTATCGCTTGGAAATTATTGTTTAACAAATCATACACACTTTAAATTTAAGAGAATACCTATTCACATATACTTATTAGATACACAATGCAGACAGAAAGAGAAAACCTACTATATATATATATATATATATATATATATATATATATATATATATATACAATTCTAACCTAGCTTTCTACCTTGATGAGAAATGTAGACAGAAATAGTGACATTATAGATAAGACCAGTATAAAATGTAAATAAGATTTCGAATTATAAATACAGGATTGCATATATAGCCGCGTCACACAAACGTCACTTATCAAAATAAATTTCAATATTTATTGAACTAAGATCCAAAGTTTTATCACGGTAAAGCAAGTGATTCAGCCACAGTAAATTTTTAAAACTGACAAATGACTGGAAAAATGGAATTGAGCGGAGAATATTTTCGCGATCAGACGATTTTTGGTAATGTTGCGAATTCCAACGTGGATGCATCAATCTCAACGATAATCTCACCATCAAAGACAGCAGTCGCTTAAAAAGAAACGTCGCCGCTGTGCGCCAACTGATCAAGGAAAATCGACATGCGATCTGTCGCAAAATTGAGATATCCCTAGGCATTTCAAAGACCTCAATCAAAAAAATTCTGCATGATTAACTGACTTTGAGTAAGTTAGTTTACCGTTGGATCTCATATCCTTTAGTTGAAGAACAAAAGACGGTTCGGGTTAATTGTCGAAAAACTTTGAGCCTATTCAACATCAGAAACTCAAAGTGTTTATAGTATCGTGAAATGTGGTGAATCATGGATTTATTCCTGTGAATATGCTGGCTGGGTGGATGTTTCAAGATGATGAAAGGCCAGCAAAAATTATCTGTTCCCGAAGTATGTCGAAGTAAGCGCTTGAAAGAATGGTTAATACCGGTTGGTATACAACCGTTTGTTTACCAGAAGTGATTGCCGTGCTCCGAAAACTCAACTCACGACGACAATTTATTCTCCACTACGATAATACGAGTTCACATACTGCTCAAAAGACAAAAGCTTTTAGAACAGCAAAATATCTGACAAAAGGGCAACAATTCGTTCTCTAAATAGATAATATTAAAATATTCCGTTTAAAATTATGTTGGACGTATTAAATTTAAAGTTAAACGAATAATTGTGTATAAAGATCCTGTACTCATTACGTTCAATTGAAAGATTATAATGTACACTGTCGTTCAGTGAAGTTCGGTCATACAATAAAAATCTATTATATCACACTGTATACAATTATTAATACATAAAATTAGAAAAATATTAAGCATACACCCTTTTCTAAGGGATTAAAGCCATAAATTATTATGTAAAGTAGAAATATTGCGACAACCACAATAAAGTCCCTTTTATTATCATTCCAAGAATTTCTCGGAAGTACCGATCTTTTGAAACGGGTTGTTTGGGGATTATTAACGAACAATACATTTAGGAAATATACCGCAGTATCATTCTTGTTTATTTATCACAGGCGTAAAGATATAAATTTGCTTCATTTTACTGTTAAACGTGTGTTGGTGTGCATCTGTCGTTTTTGCGCGAAAGTTTTAAGAAAATTTACTTCAAAATGGCACGTGGCAAGCCTACCAGTGTAGAAAAACGTTCACGCATTATTACGCTGTTTGAAGAAGGATATTCGGGGCGACAAATTGCTGAAAAAATAAATATGAGAAGTTCAACAGTAAATGACATCATAAAGCGATATCGGACAACTGGAACTATAGAAAATCGTGTTCGTCCTGGAGCATCTAGGAAAACAACAAAAGCTGAAGATTTGAGAATTGTATTATTAAGCAAACGCAATAGAAAATTAACAGCGCCACAAATAGCAGCCGAAGTCAATCGCGGCCGTGAAGAACAAGTTTCGGCGAGTACGGTAAAACGTCGACTTCAACAAGCGGACCTTCATGGACGCATTGCCATTCGAAAACCCTTATTACGTCGGGGCAACAGAGCAAAACGGCTACAGTGGGCCCGTTCTCATCTAGATTGGTCGTTAGATGATTGGAAACACGTGCTTTGGAGTGACGAGTCAAAGTTTGAGGTTTTTGGGCAAAATCGACGAGTTTATGTCCGAAGATCTAAAACCGAAAAGTGATCCCGAACTGCATTGTGCCTACAGTGAAGCAAGGGCGTAGTTCTGTGTTAGTGTGGGGATGTTTCTCCTTTGCTGGGACGGGAGATTTATGCAGAGTGCAGGGTGTAATGAGGAAGGAAAATTATTTTGCAATACTCCAGAATCATGCAGTGCCATCAGGATTGCGTATAATAGGCCGTAACTTTACATTCATGCATGACAACGACCCAAAACACACTGCGTTAGTGTGTAAGAACTATCTAAAGGAGCAAGAAGAACAGCACACCCTGAAAGTAATGACATGGCCCCCACAAAGCCCAGATTTGAACCCGATAGAGTTGTTGTGGGATGAACTGGACAGGAGGATCCGAAAAATATGCCCAACTTCACAAGAACATTTACGGAATATTCTGCAACATGAATGGATTAATATTCCACAATCCATTTTAACAAAACTTATCGAAAGAATGCCTAGAATAGTTCGAGCGGTGATTAACAGCAAAGGAGGTTTTTTCGATGAAAAAAAAATATAATGTTCAGTATGTTATATTAGGCCAGAATAACTTTTTATTTATTTATTTTTGTCTTTTTTACCTGTACATACAATAAAATTGCATTTTGTTTTTAGTTTCGTTTGTTTCTGTAACCTTTTCATGTTTTTTACCAACCGACCGAACTTCTCTGAACGGCAGTGTACATAATTATGTAACATCTTATTAAAAGTATGTATACAATTTGAAGTAGCGAAAATACAAACACTTTTACTTCAAGCTTAAAATGTATTATTATACTACAACTTAAAATATTTTTTGTAAATAAACAGTTACACGACTTGTTTGGCAAGTTGTTTATTATCTTTCCCCTCAGCATCGCAACACCATACCACTGTGTGGGCGACAAGATGAGCAACTCTATAAATTAAATAGTTCTAGAAGCAGCATCTAAAACATATTTCCAACAAAGCTTAACTTTTGGGGTTATATCTAATTTTTTGCGTATAGAAATCAAAGCCTAGCTTGCTATTTCAGTTCCTTTTATTAAAGAAATTGATCGATTCGATTTGATCTTTTTCAAATAGTTCCGAAATCAGTGAAGGTATAGAAAGCAAAGTATCTTTGTTTTGAATTAGAATATATAGAAATGATCAAGAATAGGAGTTGCTATTTAAAAATAACTTTTTTCTGGTTCAAACTAACGTTTGAACTGGATTTTCGGGACACCAGTAATTGACATAATTTATAAGAATCTGAAAACTGATTTGCATAGCTAATGCCAAAGAAGAGATATTGGTGATATTAACGCTTCATTAAATATTGTATAACTTATTTAGTTTTGTCATGTTGTTCTGAAAGCACCCGTGATACATTTATTAAATCTTTATTTTTCGCTACACAAATCAGGTTTTGCTGTTGCGACACCTGCAACGCAATAATAAGCTGGATCATGGACGGTTATTGATATACACAGTTTCAGCTATTAACAAAGTGTCTGTCGGTGAGCTCACGCGAATACCGAGGACCCTTTGTCCAGAAGTCATTCCATTTTAGTAAATCATACCGAACTACTCTTAATTGTCTATTATTATTTATTTATTTTTATCCCCACAATTTTTGAATTCATTTTTGAAGGGCTGCAACGCAATTGTGCGTCCTTACGTTCTATCGTTCTCGTGAGCTATCTTTTAACAATAACAGATCTTTAAACTGAAGTTTGTGCCTATCATTTTCAGAAAAACGTTAATTTGGTTGATACACCCTATGATATTCTCTGTATTTATCTTACATTTAAAAGGGCTAATTTGGCAAGGAAAAGCCTTTCAATACATGCCCATTGTGAATATATTTTATACATTTCCTTTTGTGTACTTTGTAAATACCACCAGCAACGATTGCATTGTATTACAGTTTGGGCCGAGACCGGAGACTTTCGGGATGCCCACTCCGGGATGCCTGGAAATGGATCAATGGACCACCCCCTACCTTTCCCTGCCACTGCTAGAAGCCGAACACGAGAAAGGAAAGGTAAATGAACTTTGTTATCTCATTTTCAACGGCATACTAATAAACAGCTATCATGAATTGTGGGCGGAAAATCAATAGACCTAATTAGTCGAAAAGAAATTAAAAGACCGCCATAATTTATACTTTAACTTCCTATGTGATTTTGCTGCCGAAATTGTTATCTTGACAGTTGCTAACGCATCATAAATGAGGAAAGTGTGTAATATGTTCCACCGGAAACTGCTGCTACTATTGATATCTGGAAAAGTACTAATTGGAGAAATCCAAAAATTTACCAGATTACTCACAGCAGTGTGACCAACTCGTCCAGGGTGCCTTGCAATATCTTTTGCTACTCCACTTAATAAACTCCTACGTATTATTACGCATTTGGTTTCTCAATCTAGAAATAAACCAACATAAATGGATTTTATATATCTATTCCTTTGTTACAGGTTTGCCAATTATTTTTCGTTTTTTCTGATAATGACAAATGATATCAAATACGATTTTTTAAATAAAAAAAAACGTTTTGTATTTGTACATGTAAACTTTTAGTGGATCACTATTTGGGAACTTCGGTACATAAAATGCAATTTTATATAATTGTTGTAGAATATTTTGGGAGACAATATAGAAAGTTTCCCTCATTATTTTTCATGCCACTTTATTATATATTCTGCATATAATAACATCGTACTTCATACATTGTTTATGTACATTTATTGTATGCATGGCATTTTCTTTGTTCTCCTTCCGAGAAAGAGACAGTGTCCATTTTTATCTTTTCCTATGAAATCTGAAACGTTTTATAGGTTTTAAATTTGATGGACAACCTATATTCCGATGATCATCCTCGCTAATAGAATTAAAAGTTCCAAAGTGGAGGAGTATCATTTCTTGTCCCTTATCTTTATGCCCTATTTTTAAATATTCCACTTTAAGTTATCAACACTGCCCATGTGTTGCGAAATTGAAAGTTGTTTCTTTTCAGCTCGACCACATCTTGCAGACAAGCAGAATTTTAAAATGATTGGATAGCGTTTCTACAGTACTATTGTCTTTTCATGCAAGACCAAAAACGCTTTCATTTCGACGTAATTTTTTATCGGACTGTTGTTCATTCTGTGGTACCCTGCACATCCTGTAGCAATTGTATTCGTTATTATAGATATATTCAATCCAATCGCGTCTACTTTTCTATTTTGAAGTTTCCCTTCACATACTTCGGCATCGTAGCAAAATCCGATCTTCGCACACATGGCCTATTGCTTGAACCCAAAAGCGAATGAGCTTACCTCCAATAAATTGCTTCAGGAAGAGATCCTTAATATAGTACCATTTACTCATCGATACTACTCACTTAGGTTATATCACCGTACAAATTAGTAGATCAATGCCTATTGTGATTTTGGTGTACAATACAAAAGCCTTTACTACACACTCAAACGTGTGCTTTGAACTATAAAGGATCCATCTAAAGGAGGAAATGAAACAGACCTACGCACTATCACTATCTACATTTCACCTGCTGTAATCCCTTTTATTTTCAAATTTGAAGTTAACGAAACAATGATTTTTTCCCTTTAATTCACAAAAAGCCACATTTCTGTATTATGAATTAAATGTTTTGTAATTTGACGCAAGCTTACCAACAAAATATGACTTTAACTAATGATGTTGCCCTTCGTAAAATATTAAAAACCACTCCGCATCATAAAACGTACGCACACTGGCATTCTTAACGCACTTAACCTCAGAAATATGTAGAATCGCAATTTTCGTTAGTACCAATTTGAAAAAGCATTTGAATCCTCAAATGGGACCCGTGGGAAAAGATGGATTAATTTAGATACAAATATTGTCTTTAAGAGATCCAAAATGCAAATACATGTTGACGTAAAGTTTTAGAAGATAAATTGCATACTTGGCTCAATCTGTACATTATACCAGGGCATGCGAACACATTCAACGCAAAATCTTGCTAAATTTAATTAAACGCGAATCCTACAATTCAATATTGGATCCAAATGATTTCTAGTCTCAATATTGTTTAGTTACTATGACAACAGTAAATAAATTATACTGACATTGCTTTTCGTTAACCATGAAATCTTGTTAAAAATTTTACATTATAACGAGTTTCCTGAGCATTCTATTCAGTTGTTGAAATCTTATCTTTATGATCACACGCAGTGCGTTCGCCTTACATTCTATTCATCTGATCGTAAGATTCACTCTTCTGGAGTGTTCCCCAGGGGTCAAATCTGAGACCCTTGCTTCTCTCATTATATACGGCTCAAGTGCATATTTATCTTAGCTTTGAGGTTAACTTCCGGTCTAGTTTAGATCTTATCAATTGTGATCTGAAATAAATCGGTATTTTCTCTAAAACTCATTCTTTAAAAACTAATCATATGCAATCTATTGCAATTTTGTTTGGCAAACAAACACAAGTGGAAAAAAGCAGAACATCTGTTAATTTAGAAGTAAACAACGTCTTTTTCCCGCTATCTCTAGTTTGTAAAAATTCAGGTTTATTAATAGAAAACTCCTTCAGATACAAAAGTCACCTTTCAAAATTAATTAATACTGCGTATTGCAATTTAAAAATGTGATATCCTTATAGGACGATTTTTAGTGTAAAGACGAAAACTACACTATTTGAAAGCCTTGTCTTATCTATTTTCAATTATGAGTTTGTTATCTACTGTCGCTGTTTGGATGCATGTGATCGACCTAGAATCCAAAAAATTCAAAACAGTTGTCTAAGATACGTACCATATATAGAATAAAAATATGAATATGAAAAGTCGCAGGAAAGTTCAAGCATTAAACTGCACCACAGAGTAATTTGTTCCAATAACTGGCGTATCTCTTTGTCAGTCCAATTCCGCACTGATAATACCCATGGTAGGGGGCTTATATCACAACCACTCCGTAGAACGTCATTTTATGAAAGATCGTTTTCATATAACATATTGTGCTACTAGCCATGGTTATTGATTTTATTATAATTAGATACGACAGAATTGGGTTGAGTTAATCTTTTGGGCATAAATTTACTTACTCTTAGTGTTAACGTATTTAAGGACATGTTTTAAAAACGGGGTAATGCTTGTTACCCAGCTAACCCACTCCTTAAGATTTTCTTGATTTCTCTTTTCTGGTGGTCAAGAAACAAGGGCATTTATGAATAAATTAGCAATAGTAATAATAATATATTTAGCTAATTGACACATACACTACAAAATTGGAGTACCCACTTATAGCTGCTACAGTAGGTATTATTCAAATTACAACTGTCAGGAAAAATGACCAAACAAAAATAAAGAAATAATATATATGATATAACATACGTAACAACACTGGCCCCAAAACGCACCCTTGCGGCACGCCCATTTTGACAGACAGGACATGAGATTTAAAGTCTTCATTTTCCCTTCCGCCGAGATGTGTCTAGTCTCAACACACTGGAATTGTTCAAGCGATCGAACATACAACATTTCATTACCTTTGAGATACAGGACGTCAAAGCCGCAGGTCGATAGTTACAGACCTTCTTACTACTACCCTTCTTATGTATATGAATAATCATGGCGGTCTTCAGAACATCTGGAAAGATACCAAGAGCGATCTTATATTCTTTAATAATAACAGTGGGTAATTATCAGGTGCAGAAGAATGTTTATTCTTCAGCTTATTAGTTATGCTATTTATTTCAGCACAAATGAAGGGAAAGATTAACTTTGACTGTGAATGTGGCTTTATCTTATCTTTATCTTCGACAGCTAACGTTACATTACTGATGAAGTTGAGATTGTCTGTTGTACCCTTAATTACTATTAACTAGATTGCAGAACTCCTATTGCTCAGAATTGCAGATATTGATATAGGCCTGCAGCCCTATGTTGTACCTTTTTTTCTTCATAAATGTTTTGAGTTTTGAGTTCCGGAAGCGAATTTTGTAGAATATAGAGATCGCCATGTTTCCGTCAAACAAACAAAATAAGATGAAATATCACTTAGTAATATTTGTAATTCATTAATTTTATTAGTAATACTATGAATATTAAGTAAAAAATATAAAGTTAAAGTAAGTATTTCATAACTGATTTCCAGGTTTAAATTGCCACTTGGTTTTATACGATGTTCCAGATCTCAAATTATGTACTATCTTTTTATAACATTCATAAGGATTATCAAAAGTAGAGCGGTCAACAGCTAATGTTACATATTACATATTTTTCGTTACATTCTAAATATTCAATGCGTTTTTGATTATCGAAGATACAGTTTTTATAGTTACGATTACCGGCACAATTAGAACATACAGCACACAACTTTTATTTCCAGAGTTGCAGATATATTACTATAGGCCTGCATTCTAGCAACAAAAAAGGTTACAACATAACTGTTTTTCTTTATAAATGTTTTTAAGTTCCGGAAAGGATTTTTGTAGAATATAGAGATCCCTGAGAGATGTACTGTGTTCTTAACATTGTCATTAATCCAGTTCTGATTCCGTAATTTGCGAACATTAACTTAAATCCTTAAGAATGTGCTTTCTATTTATTTTAAGTACTACATAACAGTGATCAGACAAGTATGTATCGTACGCAAAACAATCAACGTCTAATAAAAACATTATCTATTGCAGCTTGAAAAGTATCGGTTACTCTAGTATGGTCATGTACCACCAAACAAAGTCCCCACTCTGACATCAAATAAACTAGCATCTGCTGCTCCAGTGAACCAGTTTTAAAGTTTATACTAAAATCGCCACATATAAAAAAAATCTCAGGATGAAAAATCTGAAAAACACATTAAAATTAGCTTGAGACGGTCTATATAAACAAAGAGTAACAACGTTTTTCTGATTCAATTAACAAGTCAGGTCATACATTTCGAACATTTTTTCGTTTGCGTAGTTTGCAAGGTCAAGACTATTAACTTTTAGATTTTTTCTAAAAAATATACAGCATTCACCTCCCGCGTCTCTCCGCGTTCCAAATTCACTAGCTAAAATTAAGAAGACAAATATTTGTCTCTGTTTTGTTTGCACTAGTTTCGGTCAAACAAACAAAATAAGATGATATATCACGTGGTAATATTTGTAATTCATTAATTTTATTAGTAATACTATGGATATAGAGCAAAAATATAAAGTTAGAGCAAGTATTTGATAACTGATTTTCAGGTTTTAATTGCTACATGGTTTCATATGAAATTCCAGATCTCAAATTATGTGGATCTTCGTGGACATTCGCAAGGATTATCAAAAGTAGACTAGTTAACAGCTTATGTTATACCATATTTTACATTGCAACTTAAACAGTAAACGTCTTTTGCTTGGTAGCCAAACAATACAAACAGCAGAAGTCGCTTAGATTCAATACCAAGTGCAGGTTAACTTTTTTTTTTGCTTTCAATATTGGACATATGCATCATGATGCAAAAATTACCTCACGAAAGTTCAAATTTAGCTAATCCGGAGGAATTTTTCAATTTATTCACCATTGCACGTATACTTAATGTTTTGTTTGATGACGATATACATACTTACACACCTCAGGAGATTGTTGATGCTTTCGCCTTCAAATTGTCATCAATACACATAGATAGCAATGATTTTTTTCATAAAAATACTCATGTTCACTTTGCTACCAACTACTAAAGAGGAGCTAGTAAGTATTATGTTGAAGTTCCCACGGAAAAATATCGCTGGTGACGACTTAGTATGCAGTTTTCTTTTACATAATGCTCGATATACGCTTGAGAAACCTCTAACCTATGTTATTAACTTGGCAATCGGCGCTTGTACTTTTCCAATCTGATGGAAGCGACCAAAAATTAGTCCTGTTTTTAAGAAAGATGACACAACTAGTACTGTTAACTATAGGCCAGTATCAATCTTATCGTGTTTGCCAAGGTATTTGAAAATGTCATTTACTGTTGTTTGCATTACAATACACTATCTTGTATTTCATCGAACCAGCATGATTTCATTCGAGGTAGTTGAACAGTTATTAATATCGTCTGTGTGCGTCAATTTCTAAGTGAACAACTAGATCTGCAAGGTGAGGTTGATATTGTATACACTGATCTTTGATGTCATTCATCATGGACATTTGCTTGACGACCTGTCAACTATTGGATTAAGGTCTTCCTTGTTGCAACTTTTGCATTCTTATTTAACTAAAAGAGTTCACTATGAGTTTTTAACAGTTACAAGTCATTGGAGTAAATTCCTTCTTCTGGATAGGGGTCGCACTTGGGACCCCGTTTAATTGTACCATTTACAAACGGTTCCATTGATCCCCAATTAAGTTTTGCAGAACACTGATTTATGCGTTTCTGCATCAATAAGTTTAGGATTTGTCCTACGATCCTGTAAATTTTTCAGTGATATGTCTCTTCTGAAAACATTATATTTTAGCTTTGTTGTGATCACCACTTTACATCATCTTCCTCCAACTGAGCATTGAGAAGGTCCGACGCCGCTTTTTTAAGTATCTGTCCTTTAAAATGGATCACTTATATCCTGCTAGAGGTGTGTAGATTGTGGGTCGCTGTTGAGAAGACATGATATGCAGTCACTTGAATACCATCGAGATGTTTCTGGTGCAAAATTCATTTGAAAAATTGTTCACGGATATATTGACTCTTCTAACTTGTTTTCCTCTATCAATTTCCTTATACCTCGTTTATCCGCTCGCCCCTCTTCTACTTTTTCATTACCTTTCCTCGAATCAATTTATTACAAAAGTCACCATTACTACTTACTATGTCGGTAATATAGATTTATTATATAATATGATGTTTTTTGACGTCATCAATAAAATTGTTTAGTTCTTGTTTTTCTTTTATAATGTATTTAGTTTTCTTTTTTTTTGTACTTATCTATATGTATGTACTTACTTTAGCTTGTTCTGTGATAGGTTTTGTTGTTGGACAATAAATTATTATTATGTCTACGGTCGACACAGAAAAAATATTTTGTGCTATTTAGAAAAATTCCCTTTTTATCTGGTATTAGAATTTGATAGTTTGGTGTTTAGTACTGAATACCATATATATTTTGAAAGCCTTTTATACGAAGAACCCCGATATGATTGTGGAAGAATGGTCGAGTTTTCGTTTAATCATGACACGGCTCGAACCCGGAACACGTTTAGTTTTAAGTGACTCTGGCCGTGGAAGCCGACGTTATTATTTCAATATAAATGTTGTTAGAATTTTTCAAAGATTATAAAATTGCATGTTTAATCTTTCTCACTAAAAAATGGATATGTGTATCTACCTACAATTGTTACATGGCTCAGACTAACGCTATTAATCAGTGTGTGTCAATGGCAACCCGAATGTACCTACTTCAGTGGCAAATTGTTACAATCACTTACGTAAGATTAACAGGCAGAATTTTTAATCAGCTCCTCAAACACGGAACTTTTCAGGTAGATTGGGTAATCCTCTTCCGTAGTTACCAATTTCTCCCTGCAACGGAAAAGATTCGATTTAATAACGGAATACAGTATCTTCAATTAAAAAAGAGCACTATTCCCAAAAGTCGTATGTTCCTGTAATTACGTTTTTAATCTACTTATATTTTTTGCTTCCCTTCGATTGAAATATTGTGTGCACTTTAGTTTCACGGATAAAATTCTAAAGTTACCGCATAATGAAAGATTTTCTGATTCATATAACTCAAATATCGTACTTAATCCAAAATGTGAGCCAAAGCTTGTTTTTAAAGAATAAAACATACTGCTGAGTTAACGAATCATAAATAATTATAAGGTATTATTTAAATTTTAAAATAAATATAGTTTTATATTCCGTCCATATATTTTTATTAAAATAAAGAAATCAATATACAAAATGAATTTTAATGGAAATATAATGGCTACCATTTGTGAAGTAATTATTTTTCAGATATTAAGCATGTTTTGCTATGAGCAGAACTGTTGAATTTATCATACTGTTATATGTATACACCTTTAATTTATCATTTGTGAAATACGGGGTATTGTTTTCGTTTAAATTACTGATAACATCTGGTGACTTAGCAGAACACATCAGAAAATGCCTAGAAACAATAACAACAAAAAAATAATGTTAAAATAGCTTCCTCATGGTATTGATGGAATAATTAAAGGCGAGAAAAAAATATACTTTTTTTGGTTATCAGATGACTTGGTAAAGGATACATTCTCGACCAAGATCTAGAAAAATCATACGATATGGCTGTTGTCGTTCCGGATACAATGCAAATTCTTGCACTCGCTATTATTGTACCTCGGTTCGACGAATAAAAAATACTAAACAGATTTCGTTTCTCTCCGTTGGTAATGAACCACAGTTTAAATTTTTGATAGTTAGAAATTTCATGCCTAGCTTATTTAATCTCAATGTGTACTTTTCGTCAATTACGGTATAAGGTTTTATAAACTAATTTGTGTGATATTGGGCGGACATTGTTTTTTATGTACAGTTTCAATGGTATATGTAAATCCATAGCCGACTTATAGGTATCGATCAGCTTTTATTAATGTATAATAATATATTCATTAAATAACATAATAAATATATTTACACAAACTCATGGTTTCCGCACATATTTATACACAGCATCTCTGATAGCAACACCTATATCCATTGCTGTACATGCTCCTTGTGAGAATATGACAAAATACTTAATAACAGTACTTCTCTCGAACGACATTTAAAGGCAACAGGAGTCTGAAATTTGCGACTTACATCGCTCGCAAGACACTTTCGTCACAATGAATAATATATTAAACTTATGAAAATAACCGTTTTTGCACGATTAAAAAAGCTGCAAGAATGAGCTCTTAATAATCAAAATAACAGGCGTAAACAAAATGTAAATAAAGCATAATCTCTCAACGCAGTACATTGTTATTATTATTATTGTAGTCGGGCCATGGCACAAATGCCTTTAGTCACTGCGACCTTAGTAGATCTATTGTAACAAAATGCCCTTGTGTGTGTGTTAAAATAGATAGAGGCCTTTAATATACTTTAATACTACTCTAGGATCTTCCTTTAATTCAGTAGGTACGAGAAATGGCCTACTGAAATGTTGGTATCAGCTTTCCCAAGTTTAAATAGGTGATATTTTAGTAGATGCAATACAAGCTGGAAAATTAGTATTTAACATTACCTGTAATGCTTTTATAATTTTCTATTAAGCTGCCATCAGCTTTCTGAAAGTACCAGGGTTCATTTACATGCTCTCTTGGCTTTCCTTATTTTAGAAATGCACTGAGCTGAGGATTGTCTGTACAGCTCCCAGCTGTACTTAGAAAGTGCAGTTGAGTAGAAACTATTTCTAGGTTTTCCATATTCTCTATCTCGATGCAGACTTCATCTGCTTCCTCCTTGATGTATGCACCATTCAGGTTTCCTAAAAACTTTGATAATGGAGGTTTGATATGTTTCTGCCTCGATTTCAAACCTTGTATGTTTATAATCTGACAGTGAGGCTTCTGGGGAGATATGCTAGTTTTTTATATTTGACCTAAGACGAAGAGTGGCTAATGTAATGTCTAGCACCTCTCTTCTATTCTTAGTAACAAAAGTTGCTTTTTACCTCTATTAATTATGTCTAATTTTATTAGCGACAAAAATTCGCAAGTCACCTCTGTTGTTTATCTCTAAGCTACCCCATGCGACGTAGTGCGCATTCACGTTGCAGAATAAGGTTTTGTTCCTCTGCTTCTAGTACTCGATGAGGTTCCCTAGTGGGCAGAACTACCCTTACTCTCCTTTTGGCTTGTGCCCTTCTCTTTGCTCAGTTTGACCTTGACGTCTAGCGACTTTCTTCGGCCTTCCTGAACTTGTTTTTTTGGCTTCTTGCGTCTCTTGAGGTTTCGAGCTCTTAGGCCTCATCGGCATTTGGCCAAACTTATAACTGATCCTGAAATCAGCTTTCTTGAGGTTCACATAAGAGGCATAGTCTACTGCAATGGCAAGGTGGTTACTGTTTCACTCTTTCGTCCTCTTCACTACACTGCCTTCATCTGTGTCTTCGTTTAGTCTTTGACCAGGTTGAGGATTCTCTCGTTGCTGTCTTCCACGCCATTAGGGAAGTAAGCTTTTAGAATAGTCGCCTTTGACAGCTCTTTGTCATCTAAGGGTTTTAGTTCTTTCCCGGACTTGTAATGCGACAATGTGTGCCCCAGCAATTTTCACTCCTTTAGAGTAATTTACCGCTTTGAAGGTAGTGTCTAGAGATTTTGCTTTCATGGCTTCTTCTTCAGTGTTGTCCGTTGACCGTTCACCTGGATAATCGTAGTAGAGTGTCCCCACTTTCTTCCCTTGAAGGGCGTCTTTGAAGATAGAACCTGCAATGACTTGGTCCCGTGGAATCTTTATTTCATTTGACGTTTGGCCACTATCCGCTGCCCTTCGCTTCTAGTCCGTTCCTTCCGGAGTTGAGCCTTCGGATCTATGCTTTTTCTGCCTCCTTCATCGGCTGTAGGCGTTTCTGCCAGGTTTCTTCAAGTTTGAGCTATATCAGCAACTTCATTCGTTTCCTTGCGGCACGATTGAGCCGCTTCTTATCTTCTACTAGTTGGATACGGATTGTCACTGTCGCAAGAAGTGGAGGCAATTAAGATGTCCTCTACACTTGTTGCAGAACTTGATAGGAGTTAATTGGAATTCCATCATGTTGGTCCCACGAATAGTCGTGGGACCAACCAAAGAAATAATGGGATATAGATCCCATTATTTCTTTCGGGCAGCAAACCTAGTTAGAATCAGAGGACGGTAGGTATCCAGAGTTCACGACGAAGATTAGCTTATTACTTGGTCATATCCCGATGACGAAAATGTCTTCGGGATAAGCTGTTCCGCCATTTATGGCTTTGGGGATTTTGTTGGGGTTGTCTCCTCTCGACCCGGGCAGTTACTCCAGGGTGCTCCATGCAAGTACGTTTGTGAAATGACCATGTGTGTGGTGTATCAGCAACAGTTAGCTTGAGTAACTAGAGCAGACCGCCGGCACCGTTGGTCCCAGTGCAGGCCCAAAGCCACAATACGACAGCTGGGCAGAGAGCCTGTTTATAGACTGACATATCTAGATCCGCCATTTTCGGTATTAGACAGGGACATCTCTCAAAGGCTCGGCATACAGGGCAGTGTCGGTTTTGAAATGAGGAAAGTCCTCGTGAATGCTACGTGGCCGAAGGGTATAGGCCGAAACCTTATTCTACAGGTCTACAACATCCTCAGTCCCCAGCAACACCATTTAAAATTTACTGAATACATTTCTGCTCATTTAATCTGGCATTCATACTTTACTTTTGGTGTGTTATATTATTTGTTCCACCAATGATGTGCGTCGCTTGTTATAAAAAATCCTATAGCATTGCTTTTTTGCATTGTACTACATAAAACTAATGAATCATAATGAAGTAACGGCACGTTATAAAACCCTCTCAAAATCCTCTAAACTTGTTGCATAATCCTATTTAGGATGCGTTTAAATAATTCATACTTCTCACATTTAACTTCACTTCTGTAACTAACAGTAAGATTGAGTACTAAGGTGTTAAAGGTCACAAAAGTGCAAATGCTCTCCTAATACGTTACAATAAATTTATAGCTTTGAATGCTTGAGATAAATTTAAATCCCGAGGCGTGTAATGCATCGGTAAGTGATGAATTGTACAGAATACAAAATGAAGGAAGGTGGCAATTATAATGATATTTATTGGACTGTCTCCGCGGAATCTTTCGTATTTATAACGGTAGAAGCGTAATTTATTTCAAGGCAAGTTGTCCGGTAAATACGAATTTGGACAGATACACATCAAAGAAAATAAAAATGTGCTACTCCTCCTGAAGTCAATCTCTTAATCCTCAACCGTTTAACTTTCATTTACAAAGTAATTACTGGGCACTTTTAAGTTCTAAAAAGCTGAGTTTGCAAAAGTAAAAAGAATCGGTACTTGATATAGTATAGTAGTAGTAATAGTAACCCAAATAATGTTATCTTTTTCTAAATTCTGTTTTTACTGATGTAAACAAGCGAATGCCTGCAAAATAATTATTGTTATATGTCAGTTTTATGTTTAAAAAACGTACTTCTAAAATACATACACATGTTGGAGACGACAGATATGAGATACGAAACATGTTATCTGAATGCCAGTGAGATAATGCTTCGCAAAATAATTATGGATGGTATCGACTGCTCAAGTGGATACATCTGTGTGAGATATGTATTTCCTTACTGATAAAGTTTTCTTTTATTTCTAGAATATATGAATTGTATCATAATTACAATGTTTATGTTGGCTGTTAATAAATGGGAAAAATATTGTTAATATTACTGATGTACACTACAATAAATTGTGCATGGTTCAAAAGGAACTGTTGCGACTGGAATGTCTTGACGGTTCCGATGGATCCACCTTCAAACCCCAGAACAGGCGCGTCTCCTGTTCTGAGGTTCAAAGAACCACATAACTAATGTGTAATTGAATAAAATTGACACTTGTAAAATAAAACACTTTCGTACTAACACTTCATACGTTTATTAACAAACTTACAACCAAGAAATCGTACTGAGAATCTATCTTTTACATTTTTTATCAAGACTCCTTGAATACTCGTGGATTGCCTTCAAACTTATTTATTTAAATGAGCGTTGCTCCACCCACAATTCAGTGCTACCAATGATGAAACCCAAAATGCAGTTTACCTTAAAAGTACAGCTGTACTACAGGTAAAACCTTAATCTCTAAATTTCTGGATTGTACTATAATAACAGAAAAGTTTGTCGAAAGTTATCATTTATAAGATACTGTAGCCAATATTACGATGAGAGGTATTGCCCTATCAGGTAGAATTGGCCAGGTATTTCATTGAGGATTAAAAATTCTTACTTTGTATCATATGCAACCAGCTAGAATGTATTCGGTAATGTAAATTATTAAATCTGGGTGTCATTAGAAATTTCAAATTTCAGAAAAGTTTGATGTAAAAAATAAGCGTGAAATAAAATAGAATAAAGTAACATCCTAAGCCTACATTTCGCTTAATTACTAAGTTATATGCTTCTAGGTGTATCTGAGTCCAAACAGCGGCTCAAATAAAAGGTGTGCCAAATTTGGAGCAACTGTAATAAAGTACACTTTAAATCTAGTAAAAATTCATAAAAGGTAGTCTAATTCCTAATACTTGAGTAAAAAAGTATACTGTATTGATATTTAATAAACATTAAATGAATTTATCTGACAGAAATTAAAAATTTTTGCTATTCACTAGTGATTCAAGCAATTGTAGGAGAGCTAAAAAGTTTCCTGTATTTCTACTTTACATTGTATAAAAATGCATGAAATAATAAGTCCAGGAGCAGAATTGCATTATTGTATCATGTGCTTCTACGATGGCATATTGAGCAAATAATTACCTCCAAAACATAGGCCTCTTACATCACGTTACGCCATATCATCCGAGGAGGTTGCATGTTCGTCGATATATTTTCCTATCTTAAAATAAGGAACAGAAAGTGAATGAGTTTGCAAGTAAATCATCATCGCCCCCTTTAGAACAAAAAATCCAACGCCCTGCGGTCCATAATGCTTAATTTTATATGAAATATTAAAATTCGTTGCATATTACCAGTACCTAATTTTTCTATTTATTTATATATTAAAAATCATAGACTAGAAATTAATAAAACGACAACCAAATGTACAATAAGATTATATGTTGTTGTAGACTTCGGCGGTGGTTGTTTTCTTTTAAAGAATTTGGGTTTCTGGGTTGGAAATCGCATCGTAATTGCATGAGGATGCCGACGTTTCGCTCTCAATTGTATGGAGCTTCTTCTGGGCTGCTGCATGTTGCATTGCGTCGGCATTGTCATGCAATTACGACGCGGTTTCAATCCGGAAATCCAAATTCTTTAAAAGAGTACAATAAGATTGTTTATTACAATTTTAAAAATAAATATCAATAAGAATTAAAAAATAATGAGATAAACATAAAATTAATAGTAAATAAAAAATAATAAGATGGTTGAGGCTGGTGAAGTTTTAACAATTTATTACCGTCGGGTTCCGATTTCGTTAACATCAATCGCAGATCGCCACGTTCGGTGATGTGTAGTCTGTTCCTCTTCTTTGACAGTAAACTATCTACTGCACTGAATGCACGTTCAGCCATATAGGACGAAGGAAAAGCGATAAAAAGTTTCTGCACTATTGCCCACAATCCAGGGTAGAGAACTGGCATTGATTTTTGACGCAAAAACCCTTGGTATCCATGTTTAAATTTTACTTTGAGTTCTTCGTTGTTGTGAGTTGTGAATTCTACGAGTTCCTCTCCCAAATTTGATTATTCTTCAGTATCTGCATTTGCGAAAGGATCTAAATCCCAACTCGATATATTCATGTTTAAAATATCTTGGAAACGGTCCGTAAAATCAACATGAAAAACGTCCAAGCGTTGGTAGTAAGTAAATCTTCCTGTTTTGTAGAGTATTTATGTTGTGCCTCTCGAATCTGTGGATTTTATGGGAATAATTATTCGTATTTATATGGCGTTGGGTGAAACAGTTAAGAAGAAATTGCTCAGTTAAGTTTTTAGAATTTCTTTTTTTTTCTTTACCCTTATTTTGGTTTATTATTAGTCCTTAGTATTCTTCGTGTTAAAGTTTTTTTGAAGCTGACATTTCCGTTGATTTGTCTGTGCTACCTTCGAGCGGGCGCAGTTTGGTCTTGGTTATCTACTTCTGTGATTTCGTTCATGTCTGAGGTATGGAACGGTTAGCTCCTCAGAATGATATTACTTCTGTTGATGGAAGTAATGTATGTTGGCTTAGATAATGCTCAAGCTAATACTGAAAAGGTATCATTTAAACAACTTTAATCATTTGCATCAGTGGTAAAAGAAATTTCCATAAGTAATTATAAATTTCCGGAACGAGAACAAGCTATTGTTTTTGACGCTTCAGCAAATTCTCAGAAAAATGATTACATTATAGGTGTAGGGGAATTAATTGGTCCACGTAATATCATTTTCGCTTCAAGAATTGCAAATAACAGAATATGTATATATTTTTTTTTCAAAGAAAAAGTTGAGAAATTCGTTACTGAATTTAAAGGTATTACATAGTATACAAGATTCTAGAATCTCGTTTCCTATGACACAGACAGCTTCAGCTTCTCTAGATTTGGATAGAATTAGTTTAGACGGTGAAGATTCTGACACATTGCGAGTTAAACAATTAGATAAGCTGGGTACGCATAATGATCAACAACAATTCGTTAAACCTAGAATATTAAAAAAACGAAAACAAGACGGTGATTCAGATAACAAAGATAGTTTTGAAGAATTTCAATTTGTTTTTCAGTCGAAAAACCTTAAGATTGACTATGATTAATTTTGTACATATTATACACAAAGGGCAAACAAGATATTGTCGAAGTAACTAAATGTTAGAAATGTAGCAAAATAGTCAATACAAATAACTTAGTCACGTTTAAAACGGCATATTAAAAGAATTATAAAAGCCCATGATAACCCAGAATACAATAAAGATAACAGCTTAACTCAAGATAATTTAACTGATGCCTCAGAGCATTAATAGATTTGTTAATGATTTGATTATCTGTTTCTGAATTCGTTTTTATTTTCCTTTTTCATATAACATTCGCTGCTAAAATTAGTGAACTTAATATTGTTCAAGGGAATTCACAATCGGCTGTTTCAAAACGTCCACATTTAGAATATATGAGGCTGAAATATAATGTCCATGTATGTAGCTGTTTTGTGTGAAACTTGGTATAAACATCATCAAGATGTTAAATTTAGGTGTTATAACATCCTGAGACAAGATAGAAATGATGGATACGGGCGAGTGGCCATTCTTATTCGTAGGTCAATTAAATTTCCCCCGATCTCTATTGATCGCCCTGTTAATTTTATGATTTGTGGTGTTTATTTACGGCAGTTTGAATTTGCTGTTTTTTCTACACAACGCAATGTAATTTATCATTTGATTTTATTATACGTGGTGATTTTAACACGTCATAGTTTTGGGTCTTCTGAGAGTGACAACGCGGGTAATACATTAGTTAAAGCTATTGTATGAAATAGGTTGCCTCCTTTTAAATTACGGGACTCCAACTGGATTCTGTCGACCTGGACAGGCTCTTTCAGCAATTGATATGACCTTATGTTCTCCTACTCTTGCTAATATTAGTCATTATGGTTTGAGTCTTCTTAAGGGTAAAGTGAATTTCCTTGTAAATTCAATGACCCAAGCAGCAGATCATTTGTTTACAATAATTATCCCTTCAAAGATAAAAAGAAATCAGTGCGTCCATGACGGGATGAAGAATGTACCAAAATTATTGAAAAGAGGAACGCAGCTATTAAAGAACTTAAAAAGTCCCAGACTGTTGGGAAATACATAAATTTACAATAAGTACAAGAAAAGAAATAGTAGGAAGTTATTATGTAACAATCTAACTAAAGATACACTGGTTACTGAATTTTGAGGAACAATTAAAAGGCGAAAAAGTATACGAAACATTGATCAAAAACACAAGGTAGCGTCAGATTATGTTCCATCTGACATATCATTTTATCTTAAATGTTTTTAGTTTGCCAAAAATGGATAAAGTTAGAAATACTTCCCCATGAATTGATTATATCAGCTACAAATTACTTAAGAACTTACCAGACAACCTCAAGACTTTACTTCTCGAAGTATATAATGAAATGTGACTAAAAAACAGTGAAGCTGAATCTTTAAAGGAAGTCATTATTTGCGAATCCTTAAATCTAATAAGCCTATCAATGTACCAGATTCATATCGTCCCATCGCTCTTATGAGTTGTATTAATAACGTATATGAAAGGATGACTAAAGAAGGGCTAGAGTGGTGGATAGAATCAAATTACTTGTTACCGCCTGAACAATATGGGTTTTGGAAATCGATAGGTGCTACTGATAACCTAACTGTGTTTGTGTCAAACGTGAAGCTGGCGTTAAGTAGAAACAAGTGCTGCATGTTTCTTGACATTGAAGATGCCTAAGCTAATGAATATAGCCTTAGCTGTTCGAAATATTGTGAATTTATATCGCGATATAAAAATTTTTGTCCGTAGAAGCTCTAACGAAAGAATAGGACCTAGATATCTATCGCATGGGTTATTACAGGGCTCATATCTCGGCCCGATTTTATTTAACACATATACAAATGATATATGTACATACACATCTGTTTGTATACATCTAACAAAGATCATGAAGCCCTTGTGGAAAATATGTCTATAATTGTCAGTCAGTTAATAACTTGGTTAAATCAGAATAACTTGGAACTATCAACATCCAAAACAAATGTTAGGTTCTTATCTCGTAAAAGAAATCTGCCCGGGTGGGAGCTTCCCGATTCAAGAATGTGTGAAATATCCCGGGCTTTATATTGACAATAAACTAAAATGGACTGTTTACGTTAATAGTGTGGTAGGAAAATGTGAAAAAACTTGAAGTGCTTAATAAAAGTATCTTGGGGGTCCGATTTCTACACATTCTTAAATATATATAAAGCCTACATTAGATCAGTCTTAGATTATGGGTGCTCGTTGTATAGGGATACTAGCCAAACTAACTTAAAGAGCCTGGATGTTTTACAGTTGAAGGCTCTTAGATTATGTGTGGATTCTATGCATAGTACGCTAACCAAAGCTCTTCAGATCGAAGCTCGTGAATCTCCACTTTTTTAAGAAGTATATTTACAAGCTGAAAGTCCATAATTTCGAAAGGATATTGGGGAAAATAGGTAATCTAGTTAGCGCTGACTTTACACATAAATATTAGTTAAAATAGAAATCGCCTATTTTAGCCGAAGCTTTTGTTATGTCAACAATTCGATTCACAAATGTACAAACCGTCAATACATGCTAAGCTTATGTACCTATCGTATTATCAAACAACAGGTGTTAATTTTCCACCATACATTGGACAACCTGATCACGATAAGCGCCTGGCTTCATCTATAATGCAGACTCAGCAAAGCTCTAATTATTTTTAGGGATGGTTGGAGGAACAACTACGGATGAGGAAACGCATACTATGTATATAACACAGGGATAGGTACATCATTTAAGTTGGACTCAGCTGCAAATGTATTACAACCGAGACTGTTGCGACATTAGAAGCACTGGCGTATGCCAGATGTACTGATTTCGGGAGAGTGGTAATCTTGACCGACTCTGCTAGTGTTCTAAAAGCGATTCACTATCGTAAGCATAATTCTAAAATGAGTCCTTTTTTAGTAGATATTATCAAGATAATTACTGAAATGAAACTAGCAGGTATTCAGTACAGTCTGTACTGGGTCAAAGGTCACAGTGGAATTGAGTCTAATAACATAGTAGACAAGTTGGCAAAAGAAAGTCTTATTATGGAAGTACATTATACACCCGTAGTTGATAGTAATGAGTTATTACAAACAGCTAAACAACTCATTTTTAATGAACAACGGAATACGTATTGGTCATCTGCGTATAAGGTCAAAATGACTCAGTATGCTTACATACACCCTACTGTGGAGAACTAGTATTGGTATATGGACTTCTCAGTTTCTAGATTTTTTCAAGCCACATTGGCAAGAATTAAATTTGGTCATGGTCAGTTTCCTTCGCATTTGCATAGGTTGGGTCTGATTGACTCAGCACGGTGCTCGTGCGGCAACCGGGTGGTTGACCTTAATCACATGCTTTTAGCGTGCACAACTCATTATAATGTTATTCATAGTTTATATGGAGCCCTTATAAAAGAAAAGATACCACTCGCAACTACTGTTGTTACACTACTTAACTATAACAATAAGAAAATATGCAAATTACTCGTAGATAGTTTATGTAAAATGCATGTTAGAATATAAAATTATCGTCGCAACTCGTACCGAGGCATATGAAAAAAAAGTCATCACCTTACAAATGTTAACTTCAAATATTTTATAAATAAAAGTGCAAATAAGCGATGTCATGCTATGAGGACATCAGGTTTTCACGCAAGTTTTCGCTTCTGTCTTCAAGAAAGTCCAGCACTAAGTCAAATAGATTGAAAAAACCATTCAAACACCTTTAGAAAGCCAACGTACTTCTGTATGCAGCAGCAAACGATTGTAATTTTCATCATTTTCACACAAAGCTAACCAAATAATCAGTCATTCAATGAATTGCTTCTAATCTTATTGATTGCTGTAATAATAATAATAAATTTTTGGCAACCAGTTGCTGACGATGAAAAATACAATGTACAGCGGGTACATTTGGTACTGCTAGTTTTCAATGCGTTATGAAACCCCTATGACGCCCTGTCATTGCTGGAGCATCATCAGTAGCTTCTGACAAAATAATGCAAATAGGAATTTCTTTCTCTTAAAAAACTTTTGCATAGTATTGAATATAGATTCCTCCTTTGTATCAGATTCCAAACTTGTAGCAAACAACTCTTGATTAACTTTTGTTCGTTTATAAATCCTAGGTATGATCGAGTTGAATGAAAAATTTGCAAGTGTTTAATTTATTAAACACCTTGCAAGTAATTAATAAATTAATCACATAATGACGTCTTTTGCCATTTACATTTTCTATTCTTCTTTGCACTGAATTATAACTGAGAGGAACTTTTCTGATGACAGTTGACGGTGTCTTATGATGGAGAACAGTTTTTATTATCTCTCTGACTACCGGCAAAATTCGTTCGTACGCGTGCCCCCGTTGGTAGTCTATAGTATAGAAAATTTAATTATCGAGTGCACTATATTTTTTTATCTTTCTCCTCCAAACGTCCATATTTCTACCTATTTAGTTGGATTAAAATGGCCAATTTTTTTCTGGGGAGCACATAAAATGTATTTAACCAGGAAGGTATTTTAATTTCAAAACCTATCAATATAATCAAAGATGACAGACTAACAATATACTATAAGGAATCGATTAATAAAATGAGTGCAACAATGAAATTGATTAATAGATAAGTAAGAGATTTCAAACATACACTGCGAAAATGTACATACATATGGTTGGTTCCATAAATAATCGTCCTCTCTCCAACTACCAATTGGGTCACGTCAAGTAAACGTAATGTATCTTTAATAAAGGAGTTGTAGAAACAGTCCAACGAAATTTTTCTCGTTTTCTGCTACAACTTGGTATTGGAATTGTGGTCTCTAATCAGCAATGTAACATCCTTGTCCTGACTGGGATTTTGTCTGTGCTGGACTTAACTGTTTTTATAAACTTTACGGTTATTTAATATAATATACATAGTAAGTTTTACTTATTTCGAAAAGTGTTTTATATTTATCAAATATTGATGTTGACTACAGCATGATTAAAAATTTGGAAAACAGAAAATTGTGTCAAAAATACTAGTTATTTAAAAGTAAAAGTATCAAACGTAAAAGTTGTGTGAAATGTCCCTGAAAGTTCAGATATCATTCTTTTCCCCTTTGTTTTACATATTATTCCTCTTGTAAATCTAAGTATCTCATTACGAATTTCCCATATCTAGTAAACGATTGTGGTAAATACAAAGTGGAATACATATTTTGGTCGATTAAAAATTAAGTAAACTTGAATCAAGTACCACTTGTTCTAGAGTAAAAAAAGTCTCTCCAAAAGTTGTTTCAAACGTCATTAAAAATTCTGACATGAAATTTATTCTTCATAGTCTACTATGGAAAACAAAACATGGACCTTATTTTACATTTATACAATTGATTTTTTAGACCAGAAATATACAAGAAAAGAGATTTAAGAATTGTATTAACTACAAGGTCTTGTCAGTAATCGCTAACATCCTATTGCGTTTATTCTCGTCAGTACCCTAAGCTAACATCTTGTTAATGTAGAGTAGAAGCCAACTAAGATAAACATATTAAATAAAAAATAACATCCAAATTCTGAACTCTTAACGAAATTTCCCACAATTTTCACCTGTGATATTTTTAAGTTACAATTTAAATAAACAATTGAATTTATTTTGTTTAGAGAGTAGAGTAAATCTAGTAGTCGTTTAAATTTTAATTTCAGCATTTTTACATGCACACGCAGTAAATTAAAAATTTAAAGCACAAATTGCCCAAATGAATTTTGGATTAAGTTTATCTCTAAAAAATTATCGACTGAGGCGGCCGGCTTTTTTTTAAATGTGACAGGTGAAAACATCGGTAAAATACGCCAATCACAAAGCTGTCAATACAGCCATGATCGATAAAGGCGGCCCGGTTTCAAAGCGAAATATTATCTATCAAATACCTCTTGGACATAAATGGGTTTTATCATTTCGTTTGCCGCCACGTTATTGATAAGACGAATGTTATTTATGCGCCTCCTACTTTTCTGTCCAGCAACGATAAAGTTGTGTATGGCGAAAAGTACAAAATATAATTCTATACAACAGCATAAGTTAATAATTACAAATAATGTATGAACTCGAAAGCGTAATTTAAGAATTTTTTATCGATACTCTTCTCGAATAATAAAACTACAAAAGAGCGGATTACAACACAACGCTGGATAGTACCCACGAAAAACAGAAGATTTAGCCCTCAATCTGCCTTAATTTTGTAGAAGCTTTTGGAAACTTCTAGAGTGGTCTTGGGGCAATTTCGTCGCCCTGAAATCATGTATAAAATAACCTTTCAAATTGATATTTTCCATTCCTATCTTAATTCGTTCTATAAATCCACCAGCATGGAAAATTTCAAACAGTCAACGGTATTTACTGAGAAAAATTGCTTTAGATAAGAAAATTACCAGTTATTATTCCCTTTCACTGAGAGTAATCATTACAAAGTTTTGATCCCAATTCAAAGAAAGTAACTTGTTCTGGCATACGAGGATGGTGTCAAAAGTTTCAAGCCTAACACAGAAACAAGTACTTTTTTTGTCAAATTCAGTTTCATTTCTCAACAAGGTCTAATTGTAAGTCGATACACTTTTCCTACCGATGCTTTAATCCGCCCAAAAAATAGTTGGCATCTTACTCTGTATGAAAATCTCTGCCCTCCGAGCGAAACGTTGAACCTAGGGAACAGAAAAATATCCTTGGTGCCAGATCTGGTGGAATAGGGTGGGTGGTTTATCAGTTAGAACTTCAATTCGTGATTTTTTGCTATGATGACTACTAAAGTGTGAAACGGTGCGTTGTTATCTAGCAGGAACAAAACATTACTTTTTTTTTCGAATGCGGCGGTTTTTCCGCAATTTTTGCCTTCAACTTATCAGGCAATGATGCGTAGTATTCCCTGTTATTGTTTTTCCTTTTTCAAGATACGCGATTAACATAACTCCATGACTATCCTAAAAGCAATCATTTTCCCGGCGGATGGAATGGAATGTCTTCGCCTTTTCGGAGTCGATTCACCCTTCACACTCCACTGTTTCAACTATGCCTTGGCTTCAGTTGCACTGGTCTACCCAAGTTTCATCTGCAGTTATTACTCGACCTCAAAACTCCTACTTATTTCCCTTAAACTGCATCAACAGAGCTTTGAAAACGCATCAAATGCGTTTTTGATACTGAATGAGCAAAGCGGCACCCAATGTTAGGTTTTTCTTGTCCAAATCTTCAGTCAATGTAGGTATGACAAACGCGTTATTTCAAGATGTCCATGTCCTCTGATGTCCTCTGCTATCTTTCTTATCTTAGTTTGACAGTTGTTTAGCACCATTTGGTGAAATTTCTGATGGCTAGTGGTTGGTAGTGGTTGTAATTGATAGATGTCCCGTCGTCAACCAAGCTGATACAACTATGTTTAAATTAATCTGGCCGAAATTTCATTTAATTACAATTACGTTATTTAAATTTTTATAAATTCAATATTTAAATATTATGTAGTCGAAAATTCAAAATTGTATCCTATAAAGTAGAGAGTGGATTGAACTCTGGGCGGCAAATTTTAACAGTACAATATATGCAGGTATAGAGTGACAAGGTGAAATAAAACTCAATTATTGATATGCTTTCTAAATTTAATGATAAAATCTATATTAGAGTATGTTTAACTGTCATATATGTATGACAGTTAAATTATTATTAAATTTTCGCGATCTTCATTTTGACTTGAATTTATATCTAACTACCAAATTAACAAACAAAAAAGTGTAATTTAAAATGTGATTTGTATACGCGGTACTATAACTGTACAGCTGTGAATCAGATATTGGTAGAATTACAAGTCTAAACATCTTTATTTGGATTCCACTATTTAGACAGTTTCTATCAAGGACAACGACATTTGAACCCACGACTTCCCGCTTTCCGAACGGCTGCGTTAACTACTGCACCACAGAGTCTCCTTGCAAGTTCAAATCCTTTGTGATACACCTAGGTTTAAAATGTATAACTCTAGGAAACTCCGGGGTGCAGTGGTTAGCGTACCCGCCTCGAGAGCGTAAATTTAATTACATTGGTAAAACCAAAAAAAATCAATTTATATATATTCAATGACACGATAGCAGCACGACATTGATAACGATGCCGATTGACTTCAAATTTCACATAAATCAAGGAAACCTTGACATGCTATCGCATTGTGGCCAATAGGTAGAAAAGAGGAACCCAAACCTATGTTTGCAAATTTTAACCATTTTGTTATTTTTGTATTCCTTATTATTGGTAACTTGGAAATCCAAAAGCACAATGCAGGATATTAACAAAAAAATTAGAAATTAACATTGTAGGTGTATCAGTTTCCAAGACTTTGGAAGATGAAACCATGACTTTAGTGACAAAATGGGAATGCGGTGGCTCTTCTGGCCAAATTGAATACATTCAATGCTTTTTAAATATCAGTAAAAAAGATCAACAATCGGATGCTTTTATGTTCATGGTAACACTAGTACCATTGCAACTAATTTAAAGTAATGATGTGCCAAAAAAATACTGGGAAAATTCATCTCCATGCTCTTTGTTTTGAATACGCAAGTGAAACTCCAGAGAAAGTATCAATGAGAAGGAAGAAAACGTTACAAAGCTTTCAAAAATCAGTATCACATTACATGAAAAAACATTTATAATAAAACACCAACTTCATTTTACCATGATTGATGGGAAAGTTGCACATATGGTAACTGAAACTAAATCAACCTCATCCTGTATTATTTTGTATTATCGACTACAATTTAAGTTTCAAAAAGTGGGCTACAACAAAGGCATTTCGAGCCAGAAGAGATATAGCGAAAGCTAGGATACAAAGTCTGTTCAAGGAAAGACTGGTACTAAATGTCGATAAAGTTTCCCAAGGGGCCAAAAAATCAAACAGCGGAAACACTTCTCGTTGGTTGTTCCAAAATCCTAAAATAATTGCTGAAATTACAGGTGTTGACGTGGAGTTGGTTCGAAAGTTTGGTATTATTTTAGGTAATGATTTTAGGATTGAACATCAATCAGAGGAAGCTTAAGAAGCTCACAACAAGGATTATAAAAAGTTTCGGCTTTTTCATTCAAGAACCATTAGTAGAAAAATCTACAGTTATGCACATGATGATGCTTGTTTATCGCACTTTAGGAAGCCATATCGGAAAAGTTATCATATATATTGTGTGGGGGAGTTTAATAAAGAAGTTAAAACGCTAAGTATTACAAATATATAATATTTATAATATTTACAACAATTAAAATTATCTTATTCTAAATAAATAATTATGAGCTCCAGCAATTTGATTATATGAACTATTTTTTGTTGAAAATAAACCTCGGAAATTTATTTCCTTTGTATACTTTTGTATTAAAAATAGACAAACTTCTAAGTTGCGCTATTTTTCTCTTTAATTTCAAAATACAAATTCAAAAAAAGATAAATAAATTATATGCTTAATAAAGTTTAGTTATTATCAAGCGTAATATAAAAAAAATAATAATCTACCGCGTACAGTTTAGAAGTTGCGAATTTTTTCCAAAAATTTATTGGCCACTCTGGGTCGTGTTATTGCCGTTACCAATCTGTCAATGGAGAGCAGCTTCACGTTGGCGTCGGTGTCTTCTCTTACCATATGAGCTCAAGCAGATCATTTGTTATAGTATTAAAAATGCGATTAAGCACGATCTTATTATGTTAATAGAATTAGCATCTTGTGGATATAATCAATGACAACAATAAAAACAAAATATCCCGCACTGATGTGTTGGCAAATGTGGAAGAAGTCGTATTGGTATGGGTGCCGTACCAGTGCCATTGTCGGTGAATGTGAAAACGCCCGTTCTCAATACTTTTCCTCTACTTTCTTTTAATAGCTTTTTATTTTCTGTGACTATGCTGTGAACACAAAATTACAAAATTGTTTGATTAAGTTGAATCGAAAACACCTTTACTTTTCTAATACATTATTTACGTTCTTTGGTTCTAATCTCTAGAGATCTTTGTTTTTCTAATCCACGTACCCATGTCAGACATGTCCAGATCTTTTCGGTTTTTGTACGTTTTTCAAATTTAAAGCAACCAATAATAAAAGCGAGTCCCCATAGGCATGGTCGAAAATGAATCATCCTGTATAATTTTGAATAGTTTTCATGGACGTCTGTTAAATTGTTTGTCTTTAACTAGACATCCCTCTTGTTTGAACAAAGGTCATGAAATTAACTGTGTTCGTTCAGGAAATTTCACTGTACATACAAATTCAATGTTCAAATTCAACTCACCCAGAAATCTATTTTTTGTGTTTGTATTTCAGCTAGCAGGTCGCTTTCGGATCCAGTTAAAACCGAAGCAGTCGGCGTAGACGGCACAGAAAGTGAAGAAGGAAAAAATGATAAAAAACAAAAAAGGCAGCGACGACAACGAACGCACTTTACATCACAACAACTACAAGAGCTCGAAGCTACCTTTGCCAGAAACCGTTATCCAGATATGAGTACGAGAGAAGAGATCGCAATGTGGACCAATTTGACGGAAGCGCGTGTTAGGGTAAGTTCTCTTGTAGGTTTTGTAGTATTTGCTGAAAGGTCAAGTTTTTGCTCATTGCAAAAAAGCTCGCTGTATCTTTAGAATATGACAACTACTTAATCAATCTAAACATTTTAAAGTACAATTGTGAAAAAAGGAAATATACACATTATGACAACATACAGTATTGGCCATAATTATAATCATAACTTATATGTTTACGCTTGCGGTATGGCTGTGGAATGGATGGACCACACCATATTGAATGGATCGCTTTACTTATAGAAATGCGTTAAATAATTAACTTCTTCCATATTTTAAAGAAACAATACTGTCAACATTTCAGCTTTAACGTAATAATTATCCGAAGTACTCATGTAAATTGTAAAAGAGTGGTTAAATAACCACGTTGTCAATAAACTATTCAAATTTATGCCATGTAAAAGTGGAGAAGTGAAGAGAGTTCCCAAAAAATTTGCCTTTTCTATTGCTTTGTTAATTGAGGTTCCCAGAACTGGTTCCAGCGCATATAACATGTATAAATCTTAATGGCGAAAAAGTTTAAAAAAATAAAACGATTTATAAAAAAAATAAGTTTCCCTGGTAGTTGTAGTTGTATGTACAAAATTAACCCAAATAACTTCTATAAGCAACTTCATTCAAAAAAATAACTGTTTTCAGTTTTTTTTTCTCCAATAGCCTCCCAATTGTAAATTTGCAATTTTAAATTTTCCTTACCCACTTACATATCTTTTGCACATCTCACAAATTAATTTGTTTTTGTTTGTCATATAATAATTAATACTATTATTAGTTTATTTTAAAATTAATGGAATATCTTCAATTTTTAAAAACTAAGACTAAAAATTTACAAGAAGAAAAATAAACCCTAATTCTCTCTCAAATTAATAGTATTTTGCTTTCTATATAATAATAAGAGTATTCTGTATAAAAAGCTTTCCACATTTTCTATCTATCTATCTATCTATATATATATATACATAACATTTTCATCTATTTTCCTTCTGAAAGCAACCGAGGCGAGGTCAATAAATCACTATTACTTAGTTGGGCCGCAATGCACAATAGCTTTCGCCGGGACTATTGTTTATGTCCCGGTTTGAATATCATAACACATAACGCACAGTCTGGGACAACAATGGCAATAGTTCATAGGAAGTGTTCGCTTACCAGTCCACGTTGGCTATCCTCGCTAATCCCCAGCAGATTTATAGTGTTAATCATACAAGGATTAGCATATGCCTGAATTCCCGGTGCTGCTGTCCTGGTGTGTCCTGCGACACGTTGCAACATGTATCCACTATCACGTGCGCACCTGTATTGTATGCGTACACGTTGCTGTATATAATCTTGCTGAAATATAGCTTCTATATCACTCAATGCTGATCGGTCTGACCCATCTCATTAATACGCCATGATAAAGCGATGTCCATCGTAATTACCCATTGTGTTTAATTTAACGGAACGGAAGGTAAGCGAACAATGAGTGCGTATGGAACTTTAATAACGGCTACAGTATATAAACTAACGCTGTTTATTATACCAAGGACACAAAAGGAACACTTGCAATCATATCTCAACCGGTGACCGAATGATGTGAGTAGTTTAATAATGGTGTGGGCTCTTCGTTAATTCTTTATATGTGCCAAACATTATATATACAAGTTGTTCGACGAGGAATGGGGAACAGCAATATTTCGGGAACGAATGAATATTTTAAAAAATTCTGAAGACATAATAATTCTGTTATAAAGAGAAAAACATTTGGTGAAATTAAATATACATAAAGTATATTAAGTTCAAATAGATTTTATATTTAAATATCGGACAAGAGCAGAATATATTTAAATCTAACATAAATTTGTTGTTAAAAATTTTGTATTCAAATTAAAATGTTTTATCAGATTTTTTAAAACTAAACTAAAATTTGTTTTTAATTCTAAAACATTGGATATTAAGAGTTCCATCAAAAAAAGAGATCGACGAGAATTTTTCCCTCTACTTTACATTTCAAAAATTCTTCTAATCCCTACAGTTTAATTTACCTTAAACACAAATACGTACTCATTTATATACTTATCTCTTACATTATGGAAAACTGTTTGAACTCTATTTGAATTTTTACTAAAATATGTATATAGAATAAATATACACATATTTCGGTACGTAAAAGTAAGATCTTACTAGACTTTTAGGCAAGAAGTATGGAATAAACATTAAAGCATAGAATTAAAAAGTGCACCAGTAGAAACCCTCACTATGCACTGGGTGCTTTTCCTTATTATCTACTTTTCAAGAATGTTGTTAAAATTTTGAATATAAAAATATTGTTGTCGGACATAGAAATACTTTCTTTGGGATATATGATTACAAAAGGTCAACTGGTGACATTATTTTAGAAGCACTAATGTAGTTTTATGCTGAATTTCGCTGTATTTCGAAGTACAGATCATGTAGATTTTTATAAAGACATCAACTCTCGGAGGATGTTAAGATTTTAATGTAAAGTTAAGCCATTTTCTCTTTAGAAACCATCACCTACCCTTTGAATTATGTATTTTAGGTGCAACTTAGACGTTGATCGCTTTCGGATCAGTAAATCAAAAAATGAAATAATCACTTTTGCTATTATCAATCAAATTGTGTTCACTGAAAATAAGGAAAAATATAACAAACAAGTAGGAAGTTGAGTTGATATTGGTTTATTTTTTTTTATTCAATTTTTTTAAATTGATAAGGACACAAAAGTAAATTGCATTATCTCACTAAGTGTCAAAAATGTCTGAACAGAAAAGAAACCATATAAGACTAGTAGATGTTCATTTGCAATTCAAGCACTGACTTACTGGCTCCAGCTAAACATTGTTAATTGACAACTTAAATATTTACTTCACTCGCAGAAGTAACAATTGACATACTGACAGGTAAAAAATAAACAGTTTTCTATATATGACACATTTTGTTGGTTTTAATATTAGATTACTCATTCCGCTGTAAATTCCAAGAATATAATAATTTCTGTAACACATTAATAAACTGGTCTGCCATTATAGGGGTACCATGGGGCACAAACTAGCGGTCTATTTTTTAATAGTAGTAATAATTTCTTTATTGCTCAATAGACAGGTCAATACAATAAAAGAGATGCAATTGAATTACATAAATTAACAATAACATATAGGGATAAATGAGTTATCCAAGTTTAACAAATTCTCTTATCTAAGGTAAACAGTAATTTTACAAAAATTGATTTAGCTTATCTGCAAAAAGGATCATCTCAATACATATACATTGTTATAAGCTTAAGTTTTGAAAACAGCAATGCTAGAAAAATTCTGCAGCACCAGTAGCAGTTGCACATTTGCAAATTGTTGTGCTTGGTAAATTGCAAGCATGAATCAAAAAAATTTGCCATTCTTGATACGTTGATATTATTAACAGAATACGCTTATGTAACTGCTCAATTGGTATTGTAGTAAATAACTACCGCAGATTTGTTAATGCTGAGCTTAATTTTGTTGTCTATGCCCATCAACAACGTTAAGATTTTTTTGGAGGACGAGACATTTAGAGAGATCTGCGTATATCAACACATGAAAATTAACCAAGGATAATATATCGTTTATATATAATAGAAATATTAAATAGGAGCGGTCCTATATTCTAGATCCTTGCGTTACAACGAAGGATAGTTGAGCTGTAGCCGTGACAGTAAACATAACAAGATCTATTTCCAACTTTCTATACCAAACATTTTCGAAATCAAGATTCGGGTGACCAATAGTGTCAAAAGCTTTAGCAAAGTCTATATAAATAATATCAAGTTGCTGATGGTTATCCAATGCATAATTTGCGTAATTTCGACAAAGTTTGTTGTAGTAGACTCGTTACCCATGAAGCCATATTGTTGCATTGAAATATACTTAGGCCTTGACAAAATTATACATTTTTATATGTATATACAAGTGTTCAAATACTTTGGAACGCGTAGAAAAATTGTTTATAGGGCAGTAGTAGACAAGGAATCTCGAACCATGTTTAAAATAGGTATGATCTTACTAAATTTACAGAACTCAGGAAAGCAAGAGGTTTTGAGTGATAAATTGAAGATTATTGCCGAAGGTTCACGTAAAATAGTCGTCGGATTTAATGCAATTCAAAGCTCCAATGCCAAAGTTATTAGTGCTTGGTTGATAAATAGAGAAGACAGCTACAAATGCATTCGACGTCATCCAAAAGTTGTACACACCTCAACATATCGCTTAAAATTCTTAGGATTACTAACGATTCTCTCTTCTGTACTTGAAAAGTACCTTTAATAGAAGCTATTCATTTAATCGCGAACCAGCTTGCGAAGCCCAACGCAATATTCACGAAAACTATCCAAGCGCATTCTCCTCCTCTTTCTGAAGTAATTTTTCATGTTCAATTTGATATTTACGTGTCGAGTTGGTAAATTGGAGAACATGGTAGGCACTGGGCAGATACTGAGTAGAAAACAGAAATAGCTAAATTTACATAAACACAGGATTTCAAGTAAGACCAATTAATATTGGATAATTTGTCGCACTTATTGGTACATCTATAGCGTAAATATTTAAGTTGGGATAATATTTGTCCTTAGCATTATCACCATGTGATACGCAAACAGGGGTTTCAAAGCTACAAAAAGCTAGGTTAAAGAATTTAGTATGGTGATTAGCAATTATCCTATATCGACGTAGGACGTATGTTATGTAAAGGTTGAAACCCAGCAATATTAATAACAATGGCATCGTTAAACTTAGGGCAATTGAAATCGTCAATCGTCAAACATTCTTGCCAAGAAGAATAACAAACTAACAAACTAACAAAAGTTCATAATTATTGTTACCAACAAGGAGGTACATACGGAAGTGATAAGTAAATAGATAATAAGCGATGCAATTAATTAATTACGTTATCTATGTATAGTAGCTGAAGTAATAGTGTTTTTAATGTCAAATGATAAAATATTTACAAGTGCTTCTCTTATTTTTTAAAACGTAATAATTTTACCCGTCGAATTCTAGTAAGCCGGTCTATTAACAAATTTCGCCTAGATTTTGTAAGCAATTGCGATTAGTTTACCACACAGTCTGGGTCCTGTAGAAAGATGGAACGTGTGAAAGAACATAAAACGTAGGATATTATTTGTATCCATCGCCCCAATAAATTTTACGATTCAAAACCAGAAGGTTGGATTCAATGTAGTGTGTAGTTTGTAACTGTAACCGTATTTCGGGTTGATGACGAACGGGGTAAGGCCCCTTGTTACTGTCGCTACTGTTAATGCAACTCTGTAGTTGCTTTTTACATATGATAAATAAATGTAATGTAATGACTCGTGGAGTGGGACTACTAGTTTAAATGCTTATTACTTCTTTAATTAATGCATACGGCTTATGAGACTTTTAGCAAATAATCCACAGAACGAAGCTATCTCAAGTCGTGCGGTTCTGGGGCCACTCTCTAATTTAAAGAATAAAATAATTGATTTTCTTAGTACAATTTTATTACAACAAATAAATTGAAATATAAAAACGGCTAATGACATAAACAAAACAGGTAATGCAAATTAATTAAATAAATGGCGTTTTGTGATAGATATGGGGCCCCAGGTACTTAAATAAAATGAATATTAACATTTCTTATACAATGAAAATTAAATACAAATATATAGCTGACAAACAGCACACAAAAGAAAAGAAAATAACAAAGTTATCAGTGTTGCGATGCGTGCTCCTTTTGGACGATAGAAAAGCGGCGTCTTCCTACAGATAGATGCGGATAGCCTTCTGGTTCTCTTTTCGCTCTCGAATACTCACCGGCGGCTGCCGCTGAAGGTAACCAACTTACTTGAATTTATATATGTATTCTTCTAGCACTCACATTTAACCCTAACCACTATCTAGGCTGTGATTATGTCTTTATACTTTTATATGGTACCTCTTTGTACCTTTATTTACAGAATACTATGCCTTTCTTGAGATACTCTTTTTATTCGCGTGCGGGGTTTTGTGTGACCTTCCCGTCCACGATATTCCTTCCTCGGATAAAGGGGGTAATCTTACTTTAACTTTTTACAAACTTTTTCTTAGAAACGCTGGTCACCTGAAAAATGCCACTCATGCGTTCAGGCACTTCCGCATCTAAAACGCTTCTTCTTCTTATCTTTTTGGCTTCGGGCGATGTCATAATTTTCGCACTATACTTGACCAATAGGCCGTTCATCTACGACCAATTAGAGCACTCACATATACCATCTGATTTAAGAAAAATCAATAATCTAACAGGTCACACACGGGGATGATTTACATAGTACATATATACAAATTAATAAGGAAATTAAACTAGTTCCTTAACTATACAAAATGTGATAAATTAAAGTATATTCTTAATATCAAATAAACGCCCATAAGAACTGTCCCGTTGCAATTTCTATAAATGTGCTGGAGAAGTTTATATTCCATAAAAACTTAGTTAATGACAATAATATAGATCTGTGAAATATACTCTCGAATTAAATAAGTCTGATTCGGGCCAAGAAAAACCAAACAGAAAACTACAAGCAAAAATAATGAATTCTAATACTAGGTAACTATAGCCATACAAAAACAAAGAAAAAAGGTATTCTAGAAAACCTAAAAGAATTGTGTGCAGAAGGAACTTGATACTTTGTATAATATCCGATAGCAATTATGTAACTTGCTAGCCTATTTGGCATTGAATTAACCAACGTTTCACAATAATCCATGCCGCATAACGTTTCCCATACGTCACGCATATTCGGACTTAAAATTTATGCAGTTCGAAGATTAGTTGTTAATCTGTAATTCTTGTTGTGAACCATAAGAACCCATAGGTTTTCTATTACGTTCAAATCAGGTGATTTAGGTGGCCACCCAATCAACACAGTTCCAAGATGATTTTTAGCCAGCTACGTACTGGCCTGGATATATGTATCGGGCGATTATTCAGAACAAAATAAATTGGACCTTTGAGAAAAAATATGCGCACACTAGGTAAGAAAATATCCTCCAGATTTTCTCTATATTCGTCAACAGTGAATCTTCCTCTTATTGGTACAATTTCTCCCGGTCCCGCTGCGCATATCCATCACCAAAAACCGCAACTTATTCTGCTACTCTTTCTTGCCTCTTGTATATGTTCAGGATCGTATCTTATAATATTTCGCCTCCATAATGCTGATAAAATATTGTCAGACATAGGAAATACGTTTTTGTTAACAAAAACAAAATTCTCCCAATTTCTGTTAATATTTGTAAGTGCAAAATCTAGACGAGTAGCAGCCTGTTTTACTGTTATTTCTAGTTTGCGAGCAGGTCCTCGACAATGTAATCCATTGCTATGTAAAACTCTAATAATTGTAATGGACGAACGTTCCAGTTGCAGCTGATTCTTTTGTTTTGGTGGAGGTAGTAAATTGGTTTTCAAGACGAAGTTCTTGGATTCTGCATTTATTTTTATATCCTGAAATTCAAAGTATTTGTGTCCCATAGAAAAAATTTAGATTATAGAAAGGGTTACTAATTTATTTCTGTTGATAGGTCTACATCGTATACTGCCGCAGAAGAGGGTTGGTTAGCATTTCTGTCTTTAAATCTTATATCAAAAAAAATTGTCATTGTCAATAATAATTTATAGAAAGTATATGTCAAAACAATCTAGTTTTATATGGATGTGGAATAGTTTTGTGTGGATAACCGTTTTTTTATTTATTACATTTCTTAAATATAAATTTTTGGAGTATCGCGAAAATACATAGATCTAATTATAATTATTGTTAACAATTAAACAGATAAGATGGTTATTTGAAATAAACTTTCAATCAAGCATATTTTTTAATTTAAAGAATTATATAAGCAATACGAACATTTCTAAATGCTTGTATTCAAAGATATTTTCTCGTTAAAAAGATATTTTAATGTTACGATACATTTGATTGAAACTTCTCCTAGCTCTCCTAGTTATGAAGAATGCGTTCTAGCAAATATTGAATTATAAACTTAGTTTAGTCTGTAAAAGCTTGTCTTTCGCTCATTTCATAAATTAAAAATTGAAAAAAAAATAGAGATAATCCAGTATCTTCAGCTATTTCTCGTTTTGTTTTGCGGAAGTTCCTCATTGCAATTAATTTTTTCTGCGTTCACAATTAAATTTACATTTAAAACTATTCTATTTAAAATATATCTGTACCTATGTTCTTCAGCGGTCGTTTAAAGGAAGGTAGTTTTGATATACAACGTTTTATAGAGACAAACATTACTTTAACCGGCTAGTGTACATGTTTCCGCAATTCCGAAGTATTCTTTTAACTATCATCATCAGCTGAAGCGTTTATGTACACGGAGAGAAGTAATTTGCGAAATTGAATATAAATATATTGCAAATAATATATATATAACCATTCAGTTTCAGCTGCTATTGATTTAAATTCTATCTGCTAAAACCTATAAATTAGTAAGTTATAGTGTCCTCAGAAGTCTTTGTAATATACTTCTGATCCTGATATTTTCCTAATCAAAAATCAATAATTATTCCCTGAAAGCTTTGATCTTATTTAGCTTATCATTTGTGTATCCTAATAAAACATTTTCTTCCGCTTTAGATTTTATATTTAATAATTATTGTACTTGTAGTAAAAGCAGTAAAAGTCAATGACTGTAATTGTTCATTATCAATTTGAGACTAGAAAAGAATTCAGGGAACAGCATTTCATTATAAGTGGGCCAAAACGTTTGCTTGTTTTTTTTTTCTCTATTAGCACTTATATACTGAGTGTTCCATTTTAATCTTAACCTAGGAAAATATTCGCATATTCACCTCATCGGGGGTCACAAAATAACAATTTCAGTCTCAACGTAGATGGCACTATAGTCGGTAAAAGTAGGGTAGCTTTATTTTTTAAATTAAAACCCCTCTTTCTTATTCCATGTTGTAACTTTTATCTGAAACGTTCTTTTATTAACTTCGACGATGAACAATTTTACCTTTGTTTTTTTTTAACAAAAAACCCTTTTTACACCAGGTAACTTTGGTTTGAAACATAAGTGTTTATTCTTTCGAAAACCTTAGATGGCGTTGTAATTAGTATAATAGAGCATACTTTATTTTTCCAAGAAATATCATCATATTTTAATTAAGCGCCATCTACGAAATTAACAAAGAAATGTTTCAGATAAAAGTTACTTTTTAGCGTAGAATTGCAATATCTAATGAAAACTAGCGGTTTCCATTAAAAAAGTAAACATACCCTATTTTCACCAAGTATAGCTCCATCCACGTTGAAACTGAAATCGTCATTTTATAGCAGAATTATATATTTAAACACGAAATCAAGAGAGAAGACTGTAACAGTTGCTATTAAGTATTAAAGATACTGGCAAATAGAATTACACGATACATTAAACGAAATAATTACGAGAAGCCAGCAAGACACTAATTTTCATATAAACGATGATACAACTTTGGAGTTTCTTCAACCATTTAATTGTAGTCAATCGGAATGGTAATTAAGATTTAAAAGAGCCCATAAACAGATTTCAAACATTTTCCCATATTATTTCAAATAAGGCCGTACCTGAAAAAATTGTGCCTAAGTGGAATACGCTGTATATCTGGGAGTTGCTTCTTGCAATTCGTACTGCCTTGTTTTGTGATACTTACTTCTGGAACACTCTGTATAGCTGGAAATGTGTGTGTGTATATATATATATATATATATATATATACATTTCCAGCTATACAGAGTGGGTGTGTATGTTTTCTTCTTCTTTTAAAAAACAACCAAACTAAATAAGTTAAGGCGTGATATCTCCTGCTTCCCTTATTTCCCCTGGGTTTTTCATTGTTATCTCCTGGATTTTATATGAAATTAAAATGAAATATAATTTTTTAATCGAAAAATATTATCATTTATATACTAGAAAACAATATATGATATATGTAAATAGTTTATTATGTTTATTATTATTCTATAAATTTTAAATAAATCAGGTTAGCATGAAATTAACAGGTACTAAATATAGTTAATAAAAAAATATTGTAAGTTTCTTTTCTCCATGTGCCTGTTCATATTTAGCAAAAATTACCTTACGTTAGTTTGTATTTCTAAAATTTAAAAACGAGATTATTTTCATAACACTATGCAGTCGACTACAAACGTTAAACGATACACACCCTTCGGTTTAGGTGGTGGAAGCTTGAAACTTTAAACTGGCATATAGTCCGATAATCGAAAACACACCACTATTACGTTTCAAATGTCAACAAGTGTAATATTTCTCACCGCCTTTTCACTCTCACATAAAGTAGGGCCGCTCCTCTATACTTCCTCTTCTCTGCTTTTCTTTCATGGTACAATAACAACCCTTGTTACGGTAGAGTGTTTAATTTACAAGTGTTTTCGGATGTGCCTCTCCAGTCAATATATATTATTCTAATTACAACACCAACAGCTACTAATTTCTATTATCATTTACATACGTGTATCCCATTGTAACACGTGAATATATTAATACATCTTGACTTTCGTTTAAGCGGAATTTTTCTCCTGCGAGCCACGTTTTATTAGCGAATATAAAGAAGGAAGGCAGTTCAGGCGAGTAAGGTGTATGGAGGAGTAGTTCATAGTGCAACTCGTGTAATTTTACCGCCACAAGTCCGGATGTGGGAGCTGGTGCGTTGTGCTGGTGAAACAATTTTTCTCCTTGACAAATGGGGCCTTTCTCCTTCAATTTCTTGGTTCACTGTAGTAATGCCCCGTGACCATGCGTCCTTTCTCTAAAAAGTCAATGGAAGAATGGATTATTCCCTTCGAATCCCAAAGAATGTGGCCGTGACATTTCCAGCCGATGGAACCTCTTCATCTTATTTGAAGCAGATTCGTCTTGAAAAATCCATTGTTTTGACTGTCGCTTCATCTCAGAAGTACAATAGAGGATTCAAGTTTCACCTACGATAACGATTCGACGCAAAAATTCTTGCGAATTTCACTTTAGAGATCTGAACACTGCTTCGAAAGTTACAGTCGTATCCACTTGTCTTCCACTGTTAGCTATTACGCCATTCATCGGGCTGGCAACTTTTCCACTCATAACTTTTGCCTTTTATAAAATATATACTGCCGTTTCATACGATGCCTTCCTTTAGCTAGCAACCACGTCTGCCGGGCAATCTGTGCGTTCCTCATCAAAAGTCGATGTACGGCCACGTTGGAATTAGTTAAATCAATATCTAACAATAACATGTATGGTGAATGGCTCCCATATACAACATCCAACTTTGCCTTAATTTATTCTCATGTTTCTCCATCCAAAAACACAAAACGAATTATTGAACAATATTTCCATTTTATATAAAACAAGAAATCAAGAATCTGAATCGGCCTGAAATTTTATACGGTGCCGCTTGACTGATACGAGAGGTTGTTTTTATATTAGCGGACTATACCTCAAAAGAAAAGATTACAACAGCAATAAAAATTTATTTTTGGATATAGGCCCCCTGCTTTTGGGTACAAATATTGTATCTTTTGTTTGTCTGCAAAATACCTTTCAACTGTCGCTATAAGTTCCTCATCGTCCATAAATTTTATTCTACCTAGTGTTCTTTTGACATTTGGACATAAAAAATTGTCACAGGGAACTAAATTTGAAGTAGGTGGTCAATTTCTATAATGCCACACTTAGCAACGGCAAGTTGTGGAACAACAGGACACCTTGCGACATTTCCCGCCTTCACTTTAATAGAATCACTGAGGCGATGCATTAAACTTGCATAATAATATCCTGTTACCGTACTAACCTCATTTAGATAATCAATCATTAAAATTCCTTGACAATCTCAAAAAATAGTTGGAATTATTTTATATATATCCTGCAAAATGATATACTTTAGATTTCTTGCGAAGACTGGAGACCTTAATATGCCACTGCACTGATTCTTATTTTTACTCAAGGTCAAAATGAAGGACCCAAGTTTCATCTCCGGTGGCAAGTCGATTGATAATTAAATCTGGTTCCTCTCCACATGTCTCCATTCGGGCGCGCATTTGGAATAGCGAAAACATTCGTGGAACCTATCTTGCACTAATGTTTGTCATTCCAAGGTATTGATGTAGAATTCTGAAAACCGTGGCTTCTGAAACTCCTAATAAAGCTGCTAACAGTCACTTCTTTAATTTTGCATCGTCCAGTACCAAACACTTCTTTCAATGACATCGAAGTGATTACGTCAACAGGCTGGCCTAGACGAGCATCGCCATCTGGTGATTGTCGACTATATGTAAACAATTTTGACCATTCTCAAACAGTCGACTTTGAAAGACAATCGTCCCCATATACAGTCAATATTCTTCACGAATAATTTTTGGAGATTTGTTTTGTTAAGGGTTCTAGAAGAACTGCTTGATATTCGAGTTTGTTCATTTTGATATGTGTCAACACACACTGGCACATATTAAAACTAATACTGTTGCAATTGCTTTCTAAATTATCAAACACGTTATCAAGCCATATGTGCATTAAAAATGTTCTATAAGTGCAAAGCAGCAGTTGTGCTCAACCGGATCATCGATATTTCTTGAAATTTTACCAAACGTTTGGATATAATGAAAATGTTTTTGTTAAGAAACGGGTGAAGAAGAATTGGACTAGTGAGGCAGTAGAAACAATAATTATTAGTTATTTTGAACCTTGTTCCGAGAACTCGATATGAGACATTGTTGGAGATTCTAATTTATGTTATGGTGCACTTCCCAGAATACTGAAAATTTATAAATTCGTTTCCTGTAAGTACAGACCTGCTCAAACATTATTACCAGTAGATTCCAAAAAAAGAATTGCTTTTTTGTTATTGGTATATTGACTATTGTCAACAGAATACCAATAAGTACCGAAATGTTTTATGGAGTGACGAGGCAAACTTTTATAATTGTGGAATGTTTAACAAAGGAAACCATCAGTACTGGTCAAGAAGTAACCCTCTGCAAGCAAATACTAGAACTCCTCAAATTCGTTTTAATTTCACTATTTGATGTAGTATTATTTCATTCAAAATTATTGGAGCTTGTATTTATGAAGGTTCTCTCACTGGTAACAGATATGTGGATTCTATGCGAGATATTTTGGAGATTTTTTTAGATGAAATAGATTGTACCTAAGCCATTTTTCAGCAGGACGAAGCGCCTATTCACAACTAGCGGGAAACTAGTGGTTTCCTAAACAGTCTTTAACAACAGATGGATTGGAAGTAATCGACCGATTGTATGGCTCCAAGATCACCTGATTTCACCTCTCTCAATTTTTTTCTTGCGGAGTTATCTTAGAAATCGTTCGAGGCAATTCGTTAATGTTGAGAACCTACATTAATGTACTACTACATCAAACACATGGCAGAGTTCTATTAAAAAATGTTCAAGATGTCCTGAAACGAGCCGAAAAACGTATTGAGGAACAAGGAGGTGTTCTCAAATATCTTCTGAGGTAGAATTAACGGCTTTAAAACAAACACATTTTTATTTTGCTGTGTAATTGCATTTAATTATAGAACTACAACATTTTTATGTTTTACAACTCCACTACAAATTATCATTTGTTTCCATAGCAACCTAAGTTAGTTTCGCATTAGTTTGATTTCCAATAACTCCACAAACACTAGCGAAAAGTTCATCATAACTGATTTCGTGCTAAATTCCAGTATCTTTCATAAGAAATTACAATACACACGGTACTCATTTAAAAAAGTGTTATTTTGTCTACAAACTCAAAAATGCGACTGTTTAATTGCTTTTCCGACTTCACCACTGTTATCGGTGAAAGCAAAATGCTACTAGTTTGTTAATTCGACCGTTTCTAAAATGAAGAAGGTGCATACTCAATTGTAGCTCGCCTTGTAAAATAGTTCCATAGATCGAATAATATAAACGATTCACACAAAATTCGGCAAATCCAATTTTCGATGTATACAGACACATATACGAGAGGCATACCAGAAGTAACGCTGAAAAAATCTTGATTGCAATTTACGTGCTGTCATTAGGGAACTATATAAAAGCAACAATTTTGGATATTAAAATAAAATAAACGATAAAAACAATCAACATTATAGGTGACTTCTATAAATGCTAAAAAAGAAGCTGATCTTATTTGGATTGAAAACCTGTGAGGAAACGATCTTCTAATATACATATATACTACCCGATTATTAAAATTCGGTAACAGTTTGGCAATCTCTCACCGCTTTACTGTAAAGGTACCCACATTGTAAAAAGAAAAAAGAACGATAGTCTAGTTTATTAATTGTAAGTAAACTAAATTACGTAGTCGTACATATCAGCATGACAGTAAAGTATTTCAATTGTAGATAATATTGAAATATAGTGATATTTAATTCAAACAATTCAACAGACGGAATTATTGCACAATAGTTGAATGGATACCTAATAGGAATACATAAACTTGAATTTTCATTGATCACTTACTCAACAGTTTCACAACGGTTGTACATACCTTCCAATTTATAACTCCATGGATCTACATTCAATAAACATACAGTTTGTTTATTTTCACTTTTTACCTACGTCATCGATTTTTGTATGAAATAAATCGATACATCTGGGTCAAATTAAGGTATTATAACACAAATTATATTTGTTTTAACAGAAATTCGTTTTGCTTTAACTTGCTAATCTCCAAGAACATCTATTTATTGAAAAATATATTTACTGGAATATCTAACATATAACCTGAAAGCAGTTAGGAATTTCAAATAGCAAATGTGTAAAATAATATTAAAGTAGATTTTGGTAGAATTTCTATTTCTAATGGTTGGTTCTCGTCTTCTTTTTGATATTTAAAGCCAATTCTGTTCAACAAAGTGTTCAAGGATTGTTTGCGCATTTCAACAAAATCATAAACCAATTAGATAATTTATTATTTTATTGATGTTGTAAATATTTCATTTGCCATCTCTTACGGATCGCTTGTTTTCGATTTAGTACGAGATCTCCTTTTGTCAGGAGATGGAACATGGGCCTATGCAATAGCGCAAATAGTCTGCCGAGTCCCACTAAACGCTTTGTTTATTTTCTGCAATAATACACACTTTGTAGATACAATTACGAGTGTATTAAAATATCTACCTCATAAACAGCACTCAAAGGTAATTAAAAATCCTTGTTTTCTCTTTCAAAATATGCCAGCGGATGAAACAAAAGTTTCTATATATTGGAATTCAACCACTTCCCAGGTATTATCTGTAATAATATTTAAAACGTTGACCTGTTCAATACACTGTCTTTATTTGAAATAACTTACGGGAGACTTTGCAGTCGTATTCTCCGTATTGTAAAAAAGCACATTCCTTTCTTGTGAATTGTAAATAGCTGGCGAGAAAATACTAATAATAAACCAAATACACAAAATCGATCCTAACCTACATTTGACAACTGACAACAAACACTTAAAGGTAAACAGAGCACTACTTGAACGGTTCAGTAGTGGCATACGCTTATCGTTGTCTGTCACTGTAATGAAATTAAACCATGTAGACCTTTGTCTGTGAGACAAGCGAAAGTTTTGCTTCCCTTTTCAGCTACAGTACTTGAGAAAGGTAGTCAAATTAATAGATTACATTTATTCATACCACAAAACAATGACGCAGGTGAAAGCTGAAAATAGACAAAGTGTAGGTCTTATTTTTCTATTAGGTATTGAAAATTGTAAGATTTGATATTTATCGTAACATCGTGAGATATTTACGAAATCGTGAAATCCGATGAACAGTTTCCGGTGTGAATAATATCAGTCGAAGATATAGCATAAACTTACATACTTCAATTATGGAAAAGTGACGTTTACACCATAGACTCATAAACGTCAAAAATGCAAAGGTCTACACAAATATTGAGTTATCAATAAAATCAATCTTTTACTAGGTAGCTTTTATTTTCACAAGAGACGGTTTAGTAGTTCATTATAAAAATAACGGTTGTTTGTCGAAAAATGATCTGCTTGATTAACTGATGAACGGCCGCCGGTTGACGTTCAGTAAACCGATTATATAGCATTTATCTATTCTCCCACCAAGAACTTTATTTAACATATACAAATCCAGGAACCGACAAATAAACAGTTCAAAAATCAGAGAAAAGTCATTTTGTAAATTACAGGCCGCTAGCAATATTGACGCACTTCTCAAAGATTGAGTGTAGGCTTTCACGACCGTAATCCATAGTAGAAATGTCTTTCGGGTGATGTCGTGTAGTTAATATCTTACTTGACGTTTCGCTGACCATCCTGTCAGCTTCTTCAGAAGATTTCTAAAGACTCCTGTTGTTGTCTTTTGCTCCTCGTTATATATCCTATTTCTGTTCCGCTTTGCCGATCCATAATCGTTCCGTTCCGCTGAATCGCGTCGTTCGTTGTATGACGACTCCGTAGTGCTAACCTCCACGTGTTGCTGATCTTGTATCCATCTTCGCGATTGAAATTGTTGGTGTTCTTCATTATTTCTATGGATTCGTATATGCCTTTTGCTCGTAGTTTCGGTAATACGTCGTTGTTAGGAGGGTGTAGCTGGTCGATTTTTGTCACCATGTTGAAACGTGTGGTGATGTTTTCACCGTTACAGTAGTACAAAAAGGAGTACTTGGTGCCTAAAACATTAAAAATAGTAAACGAACAAGCAAGACTATCAGACTATTTCAAATGCATTACGGCGGTATCTTTTGGGATGCTTCTCCCAGTGTTTAAAAATAGAGATTTACTTACGCTTACATTTATATATAAGTAATAAAATGTATGATTCTTTGAAGTTGAAGAACGCGCTTTTTGAAGAAAGACAACTCCGACATTGCTATGGAACCCGAGGAATTAAAAACACGCATCTTGTTTCAATTCAAACTACAAAAAACATCGTGAATAAATAAAAAATAGTAAAAAAAGATTAGTGACTTACCGTTACATATAAGAAACTAAAGACACTAAAGACACAATTAAAAGGCTTGCTTACCATGAACATCTTTTATAATGTACATCATTATATCATTATCAGTTTTAACTATTTTCATTAATAGACACGAGCAAATTTTGTACCATGCTTTTTACGTTACCTATGCATAGTTTTGTACTTGTTATTCTATATGTTTATTTGTCATACAATGTTTTAATTAAATATGTTTATTTATTATATATTTATGTACAAGAGAAAGACGTATTCAACACATTGATGTAAATATTAAATAGAAAATTATTATTATTATTACTAATAATAAACATAGCATGCTAATTACAATTCTCTTAAGCGCTTAAAATGCCGGCTTTCACCATTTACGCATCCCCGTATTCTAGTTTCTATACACATGTAGACTTTGTAGATGGGCTCAGCTCAAATTTATGACGTAAATTGTTTGTCTGATTGGCGGAGCTGTAACAAATTCTTCAGCCTATTTGTCGAACCTTTTCTGCATGATCACCTTCGTTGGTTGTTAATAAAATTACCAACCACGGTTATCTAAAGGAAATCATAAATAAGAAATGCAAACAATAAAAGGTATCAAATATTAACAAAATGATATAAAATACATTTACAGTAAAGCCCAAATCTTTTCCCTTCAAAAATTTAAATTATTCAAATACAACCTTTTGGCAGATTGCATACTTAGTCCTATCTAGACATTACGACGAACACCAAATTTTGCCATATTCAAAGATTGAAAAAATGGTTTTCGAAAATAACACCATATACTTCTTTCGCAATTTTACAATTCCAAAGTATTACCTAAACTCAAATAAGAAGCAATGTCTAAACATTGTCCATAAGTAATTCGCCTAAAGATTCGCCATAAAAAAAATCGTATTTGTTTGTTTGTTTTTTTAACAAAAGACATTATACTACAATCTTTATTATCTCAAAAAATTAAAATATAATTAAAGATAAAAAAGTTGAATACACATGATTGGCTTTAATCCAATCCAAGGAGCCACGTAAATCGCTCAGTCGGTGGGTTTTCGGCTACGCTGGCTATTAATAGAAAAAAAAATGTGATTAAAGCGTTTAATCTTTATGCATTTGATAATCCTATCAATTTTGTCAGAAGATATTTAAGAAAGTCAATTCTTATCAAGTAGCGCCGCCATCAATATTCTTCATAATCTTGATGTATTAATGAATTTCTGATATGTAAAAAAAATCCTTCCACCAAATACTTTCGCTGCGCCGTGTTCATTAATTTAAAAGTCCCACTTATTTTCGATCGAAGGCGCTTTCCTTAAATGCAGTTATTTTGCTGTGGAGATTTTTTATACTTTTAAAAATACATTGGAGGAAATATATCTATTTCTATGACTACAACGACTCACAGACAGATTTTATTAATTAACAAATAGCCGCTAACGTGGGTTGCGACTTGTATTGATCCGGTGGGTTTTACCGCGCATTCTGAGACAACTATGGCCGCTTCAATATGGCATCCAAGTACCATTATAAGAGTCACTCTAGTTTAGTTAGCCTTGTTTGAATTTTGTATATCTCTTTGAAACTAATTATTATATGCAAAAATAAACCATAGAACTAATCTCAATGTCAAATGTATTTGATGTGCATTCAAATACAAATACAATACAATATAAAAATGAAATGTATAACATTACCGTCGCATTGATTCCAAGAAATAAATATATACATCTCTATACAAGATGAAGCACTTCGTGAGACTCTTCAATAATGCCCTTATTAAACACCAAATATTTTAGCAGGTAGTATTTAAAGCTAATTACGGCAACTGATGACTAAAGATGGCAAAGCCAGGTGTATTATTACTTTTTTGCAGCGACTAGATGACTCGTATTTTGTCGACTTTCGAGGAAACCAGTAGGCAACACGAACCCCCTCTCATGAGACGAATAGACACGAGTCTGTCTAGTCGCTGCAAAAAAGTAATAATTGCACCTGCCTTGGTCATCTCTACTGATGACATATTCTAAAAATGCAAAATATCTCGAGATGACTATGTTTAGGGAATATACAATGCAAGATGTTTCAGTAACTCAAAGATTTAGAAATAAAATTTGAGATACATCAAAATAACGCCGGAGACGTGACTCGAAAAGTGAAACGTTTAGTAGGTTGTCACGAATAACCTGTAATCAAGAGATTATTTTTTTTTTGTAAGCGAAAACATTCGTAAGTGGTTGTGTAAGTGCGAAATTAATGTAATGCCACACTAAAAATTTAGGACATTGATGAAACTACAAATCGAAACAATTATACAAACAGCTCCTGATGAACAATGTTTATTCATGAAGGTTATTTCAATAATTGATATTCGCACACAAGTTTGTAAGAGAGAAGAGTTATTAAACATGACAACACCATATATATATGGTGTTTTTTGTTTTTTACTGAAAAGTGGCGAAAGAATTGTACATATTGATGTTCTTTGTACTATGCTCAATGAAATACTTTAATATAAAAGCATTGTACCTTACAATATTTCTTTACATAAACCATTTGAAAGACATACATTTGGCAACATTTTAATACGTAAACACATAAAAAACATTAAAGATGTAAAATTATCTAATAAATAATTACAAAAAACTCAGAACTGATCGAAAGTCAAATCACCCGATTGAAAATAATTTGACAACTGTAACTATAAAAATTAATGAAATCTTATTATCGTGCACTAGGTGGCCATATTCAATGTGATTTTAAATGATTGAGGGAACGTTGATTTTCCCGCCGTTGTTTTTAGGGTGTTTCATATTTGTTTCATATCATGTTTATTTTTACGTCAATTTCCAAGTGACTCATTTACCTGTGCTATTAATAACCGTCTCTTCAATATTATATTTTTATCACTTATTTTTATTAATTACTCAGTTTTAATTTTTTAATTTTAAAAACATCTCTCAGAGTTATTATATGATTATTCAGATATGTTCCTTAAAAATACAAATAAAATCAAACAAATTAAGTTTGTTGCTTTTAGTGCGAGTTTTACAGCGCAACATGATGCTTTTATTTTAAAACCTCATTACCGTAGTGCTAGTGGACAGGAAGATAGATCATGACATTATTCCCTCCAATTATGCCTATAGCAATTTAACGAAAGTTACCCAGACTTGATTGTGAGATCCTACACAAAAAAGTAATGTAAAACGATTTGAAGAGAAACACTATATTTGTAAAAGTAAATTTTACTGGCCGACCATCGGCCTTAACTGAAGAGGTTGATGACGTTAGGCAACGAGCGGAAGTGAATCCCCAAAATTAATTCGTAAGATTGTTGCTCCAATAGGAATGTTAATTTTATTAACTTTGCAAAATTACGTTATTAAAATTTTTTATTACTTTAGGGTTATCGCACAGTACAGTAGTGCTTGCAAATCTCTAGTTAAACGTTTGCATATGCATCCATACGAAGTAACGGTTACACAATTATCAACTGTCGATATTTTACGAAGAATGGAGTACGATCAATGGTTTAATGAAAACCTAGGGAACATGATTCGAATACAACGGTCATGGTGGATGAAGTTTGGTTTCATTTGAGATATGTTAATTGTGGTAACTGCTTTACATATCAGAAAATTAGAGTTTTGATAGCAATATCTAGACGTCGTATATTTGGTTTTATATTTTTAATGAAAATATTAATGCGGCAAAATACCGCAACCAAATGTTGGAGGTTTTCATAAATAATATTCATGATGATAAATTACAAAGAGGCTAGATACTCAAGTGACATCAAAGTATCTAGAGCAATTTTATGTGATAGAATAATTAGAAGAGGTCGTTAACCACCGAAGTCATCTGATTTAACTCTAGATTTTTATCTGTTTGGTTATTTAACAAATAAAATGATTGAAAATTAAATTCACAATTTAGAGATTTCCCTAAGGTTTCGGTTTTTGCTTGAAGCCGGTAGCTTCTTTAATAAAAAGTTTGTGAGATTAGGACTGATCTTAATAATAAATCACACCCATTTATCCAGAGCACGGATTCGTATTTAAAATGTTTACCAAAAGTAACAATACAAAATATCTTAAACACAATCTGTATAAATAAATATAGCATAGTGTTAAAAAAACTACATATAAAAATACCGTCAGTAGGGCCACGACGAATACGAGCGTTCCGGCAATATCTGTGAGAGTGATACTTTTATGACGTCTTTTTGATTCTGCAACGGCTGATATAGCTAAGTTCACCCCACAGCTTATTCCCCCTGACTCTCCCTCCCTTATGTCCCTTGCCAACAATAATTCCAAGACAACTGCAATACAAAATCATCATTAAAGTTCGCTACTTTCTGTGCGCTTCATGAAATTAGTAGAGACTAGACAGACTCGTATCTATTTGTCTCATAAGAAAGGATTCGTGTTGCTTACTTTTTCCCCAAGAGTCGACCAAACACGAGTCTGTGTAGTCTCTGCTAATTACGTGAAGCGCACGAAAAGTGGCGAACTTTAGTCATCATTTCTCGTATTTCAAGTGTCTTCTTTCGCTAAACACATGAAGAAATTTTATTTCACCTAAAAAATAATTCCCTAATTTAAATATATTTTTTTCCTAGTTCCAGCCGCTAGGAAATGTGTATATTTTACGGTTCCAGATATTTACTACAGTATTTTTACGAAGCAGACGAGGCACGTCATTACTTAAGACACTATGACGTCATGACAAAATTGCCGATGTTCTGTTTGTCAAAAAGGAAACAAACTATTAGGTTATGTAACTATCAAACAATATTATTATTGATATTTGAGGAGTAAACATACCCTTAATTCACCAAAATCGCCTTGACTCTTATATTAATGATGATTATCAGAAAAAGCACGATTTAATATATTAATATTACTTGGAGTGGAAAGACTACAAAAACGAACAGCCAATTCACAATTCCTTTCCAAAAACAAAATATACTAATAATACTACGAGTGGAAACAACAAAAAACAGTAAGTGTATACAATGCACTTAATCGTAATCACTATTGGAATTATTATCGCTAAAAGTATTTACAGTAATTATCAATTTGAGAACTTTTCTTTAAAAAAAAAGCAGAAAGTGTATACAACGCACTTAATCATAATCACTATCGGAATCATTGTCGCTTAAGGTATTTGCAGTAATTATTAATTCCGGAACTTCTTCTCTGTCGAAACCAATCTCTCTGTCCCACCACTTTTGAATTTCATTTTCAGTGTGTTTTATACTATTACATTAAATTTCCGAACTAATTCGGTTCAATGCTTCTTTTCATAGTTGTAAACGTCCTTCCTCCGACCTGCCATATTTACCAATATGATTAGCGTAGTATGTTTTCGTTGTGCCACATATTAGTTCAATCGGGTTAAATATGCAATTATATGGAGGAAGACGAAGAATTGTGTGCCCATACATTTCAGCTAATTCGTCGGCCTCATATACTGGCTGCGGTTTTTGCTGTTCAACTAGATATAGTAACTGTATTTTCAACGCAGTGTTAACGCATAATCAATATTATTGTTGGTAAGCCAATGCTGAATTTCAAGTTTTGTTGATGCATCTGTCGGTACTTTATTCCGGATTGCACTTTGGCAACTAACCTTGTCCATTATAATGACAAAAGGGTTTTCTAAATTTTGAAGGAGTTGTGTCTCGAACCACTTTAAGAAATTCTCACGATTCATGTCACCATGGTAATCTAAGTTTTTACACTTGCATGAAAATACTAGTTCTGCTCCTTGTATAAATCTATCACTATTATAGAATACACTTCAGTGTATTCTATTTTCAACAAATTAGAGACGGGGTTCAGCGATCCTAACGACAAGGAAGCGCTGCAAAATGCGCATTTATTCTATAATAAATAATTTAGTGATTTGGGTTTTTATTTCTATCATACCGATTGCATGTAAGACTATATTCTACCAATAAGATGTCTAATTGATAATAAATCGAAAAATATACTAAATAGCGCCACAATTACAGTATATCTCGGTTTGTTAGAGAATAAAATAGTTTTGATACTTTCATCGGTAAATTACGATAAAGGCTAAAGTAGAAAGAAAATATGTAAACATCATTTCTTAGATGCTTATGCTGCCTGCGTGTATGCATGCACCCTTATCGCCTAAACTTAAAGTCAACATTCGAACTACAAGAACTTATCGTAGTTTTAACACTGTTTACACGTGTTCATCTTTTTCGTATTAGCCGCTTTCGAGTACCTGAATAAACACAAGATATAAAATTTATCGTTTCTGGACGACGTTAAGAGAAAATAACTTTAACAGCATGTTTTTATATACGGAATGATCGCTAATTAAGTTAATTTGTGTAGAATAATAGAGATGATGAAGTAACTGCTGTGTCAATAATGTTATAATTAATTGAATTACATTTGAAGTTGTACTTGATATCAAATCAAAACGTTTCTTATATTTTAGAATAAATTTCCAATGGGTTGTCGACTACTCTAGCAATCCTAATGGCAATGTTCGCTACTGAATAGAATTAAAATTTACAGCAATCAAATATTTTATCTTTTTGCAAAGTTAAGCCTTATTTTCTTGTTATTTTTGTTTCCCATCACATCTATTACAATTGTAATCCATGTGATCTTATTTATACAGTTAGTCCCACTCGTATTCGTATACTCGTAGTTAATAGATGGAAATGTTGAAAAACACGTAATGTTGCAGTAATATTTAATAATTTCCATTGCAAGCTAACCAATGTGAGGTGCATTATCCTACGTACTAAATACAGTCCTTTACTTCGCAGTTTACCAACTAAAATGAATAAAGAATAGTAAAATGTACAAATTCATCGCACACTCGTATTTTCGTACAGCTGCCGCTTTCTTAATAATTCAAGAGCATAAACACATTTTTATTAGTCGAATACTAATGAAATAGGGGAATTACCGATCATGTGTGCATATGAACGAAATATAATAAAATGCATCAGTATTCCGTCACAATGGGCAGAAAGGGTACGGAAGCATCGATCGAAATTCGAAAATTAATTATTTCTCATTACGAGAAAGGTAAAAGTTTAAGTGAAATTTATGAACTTGTCAATAGGAGTCGGTCCACAATTCAGTACATAATAAAAAGGTTTAAAACCGAAAATAGAATTCATAACAAACCAAGAAATCTGAACAGAAAGATTTTAACCCAACGCGAGGAGCGTCAAGTTTGAAGAAAAGTAACACTAAATCCAAAAATTTCCTCCCCTAAATTAGCAGCGCAAATAGGAAATGAAACAGGAAACATAGTTAGTCCCGAAACAATTCTGAGAGCAATAAGAAACCATGGATACAAAGGCTGTGTAGCCCGAGTGAAACCCTTTATCAATGAAGTTAACAGACGCAAATGATTAAACTTCGTCCGAAAGTATATAAACGAATCCCAGGACTTCTGGGAACGCATCATGTTCACTGATGAAACCAAAATTAATATATTTCAGTCAGATGGCAGACAAATGGTATGGCGGAAACTCAATACTAGCCTGGAAAAGAAACATCTACAGGCATCTGTATGGTGGTGGATCGGTAATGTTGTGGGGGTGTTTTTCTGCGGCCGGGGTTGGAAATCTCAATTTTATTAATGGAATTATGGACAAAATGATGTACATCGATATCTTAGAAAATAATTTGAAGGAAAGCGCGACGCGTTTGGGCATAGCGGATAGTTTTATTTTTTATCAAGGTAACGACCCAATGCATAAGGCCGAGCTAACTAGGACTTGGCTTCCCTACAACTGCCCTAAGGTCATGAATACACCTCCATAATCACCCGATATTAATCCAATTGAGAATTTGTGGGCGGATTTAAAGTATCGGATTCGCAAACACCATATAACCAACAAAGGCGACCTTAAAAATAAAATAGAACAAGAATGGCACCGTATTCCGTCGGACGTCACTATGAAATTAGTAAAATCACTGCCTAATAGACTAAATGAGGTTATTAAAAACAAAGACAATCACACCAAATAATAGAATTTATCTTACATTAGTGCTAATGTTAGTCCATAATCCTGTACGAATACGAGTGTAACTTGAATTTTTTACATATTTTTGAACTTGTTTTATTTTAACTAAGAGACTATGAGATAGATATTGTACATTAATTCAAAGAATACTGCAATATCATTTTGTTTTGTTTCTAATAAGAATTAATAAATGTTTTTGAAAAATAATGTATTTGTTTACGTTTTTCTGTAGCAACTGGTAGTGTACGAGTACGAGTGGAACTGACTGTAGGTTCATGCTTGGCAGTAAAAATAAATAATAGTTTGTTTTGCTCCAGCTATTGAGTAGTTATAAGAATGGCAATACAGAGAAATATATCAATGCATCCTTCATGATGGTCATTTCGTTGGTGAATGAGAATATTATGTTTAATTGCAATTGACGCATAAGCTTGTCTCAAAAATCAATACTAACTACATTTATCTTTCTAAAGCTCGGTAGCTTTAAATACAAATTATCCAAATTTCTGAAGGTTGATTACGTTACCGCGGGCTAAACTTTATAAAATTATATGAAGTCTGTGTATAAAGGTGTAATGTTCTAGCTTTTCGTTACTGTAGAGGATGTCTCATGACAACGTCGATCGATATATGAAAGACTATACATTAGAAAATTCTGAAAACTCGCCAGTACACTAAATCCGATATGTGCTATTCAACTAAAATATTTCTAATATTCTAGCACATCCTGATTTACCGGAAATAGCCATCAACTTTGTTATTTTAAACGGAATTCCTAAGTCAATTTTAAGTAAAGTACAACAAAGCTGTCATATTCATTGTGGATCTAAAATTGATATTTTTCAAGATATTTCGGAAAATGTATACTGCAACACAATTTCCTTATAAAAAGTACCGGCCGATGTAACAATGTAGCTTTTGTATATCTAAGTTAGTGACAACCATTAGGAAACGATCCAAAATTGATGAAATGTCACTTATTTTTCAATTATAAGCAATGCCGGCACGTTTAAATTATACAAACGAAGATTATTGAAATTTGTTTATTATTTCTAGAGAATGCAACGAAGTGATATCAGCTACATGCGATACCTTTGCTGCTAGGTATCCATAAAAATAAAAATCGTCACCAAGCAGAGTTAAATGAATAAGACATAATTTGAAAAACAGATTGGTCAAGGCAACAATTCAAAAACATAGTTTTTAATATGGTGTCAATAGCATTATTTGGGCGAATGAAGCCAAATTTGCAAGGAATGGACTTGCAAGCAAGCACGGACTTCCAAACAAGCACAATTCTCAATACTGGAGCAATTCAAATCCCCGCGTATTTAGAACGGAGAAATTCAATGTTTCATTAATGCTGAATATATAAAGTAGGACGACATTTTAAAAGACTACTACTGTTTCTTTGTAAGACCAATTTTATAAGAAAGAGAAAAATAGATAATTGTATTTAAAAAAGTTTTGGCACGTTTTTCATTTAAAAGTTTAAGCGTAATTGTCGGACACGCTGTATAAATACTTTCGAAAAATTTATTTGGATTCTAACACTACGGTAAACAGTTCTATTTTCCAAGTTAAACACTCTCACAGTTACAAAAGTTCAGATGCACTCGTCCATCTGTCAAAAATTTTCAGAAAGCCCAATATTTCAAATTTGGTTAGAAATAGCGACATAGTTGTTTCATCAAACAAACCTTCAAATTGAATTAGGAATTCAAAAATGTAATAACATATAGGGTGTTCCGTTTAAAATAATAAAGTTGATAGCTATTTCCAGTATAACCGTGTCAGATTTTAGTTCAACAGCACATGTCAGCTTTAGCGTATTGTCATTAAATTTTCAGAATTTTCCTAATGTATAGTCTTTCATATATCGATCGATGCAGTTCCCAATGAAACAGCCTGTATCCTAACAAATTTTAAAGGAAAGACTATATTTATTTTAGTAGTTTTACTGGTACTCTCTCTATGGTATATTTTCAATAGACTGATTTCTATGTAACCTACTTAACTTCGTTCGTCTTGATTAAGCTTGCAGAAACGAGTTGGGCTTCACGAAATTAACAAAGACTAGACAGAGTCGTGTTTATTCGTCTTATGAAAATGAGTGTCTGCTAATTTCGTGAATATATATATATATATATATGTATATATATCAGACGATTTCAGGCAGTTCGCCCATTGTGCGCCGTAATCCACTTGGGCAAACTTATTCTTTCAATTTTACGAAAAGATGGATAAACGCTGCTAGTTTTCGAAATCACTTTAATGTTTGTTTTTCCTATTTGCGTGTTACGTTTCGTACGCTCGCTACCTTGCAGTTTTACCCCACCAAATGACTTTACAACTCACCGAGTTCGGGAAAAGGATAGTTATATACAAATTCATAGGTTTATTTAAACCGGACACCTCAGAACAACTGGAGCTTGAGGCAGGACTAGAGTTATATCGGAGCCATGGAGGCATTTATGTATGATCTTTGCATGATATGATATCGCGACAAATAGAGAATTCAAAAATACGGCACATATATGTCTGGATTGATATATTCCTACTTTAAGAAGTAGGAATCTAAATATTTATTAAAAGAATGCCTCCAAAAAGATATTTCGCAACCAATTTATATCAACAATCAACAGTTTATTTTCCTTGTCGTAAAATATTGAGTTTGCATGCTCAAGTTCGGCATATATAATAACTGCTCTTTGATAAGAACTATTAAAACCATTTGGTACGGAATTTGGATTATGAATTGTGTGAGGTTCGAACACCGAACTAACATCTCCCATAATTTATAATTCTAGAACTACTTGGTTAAAACAGCGCACTTGTGATAGTGTGATAGCGTTCGAACATATCATATAAACTAAAAACCCAGAGCTTTACTCCATATGTGTTATGTATTTTAGTTTGTAATTACTGTATGTATTTTAAGTTAAGATATATATTAAAAGCGTACAAAACAAGTTGAAGTATTATTTTAAATAACACAATATGAATGGCTTCCCTGGCCATCGACAACTTCGCAGGATAGAAGCAATGTTCCTAATAAACGAGCAAAGCCACTAAACTGCGCCATCTCGTATCCCGGTAGCCCAAGCTGTTTGGGAATATGGCGTTACAGTGAGAATTTCAAATGTGACTAAAAAAAGGTGTAGATCTTTTGCTTTGCGTCCGAAATGTAGTACTGAATTGGATTGAACATAATACGAGCTTAAAATTATAGTACAGGCTTAACTTATAATATAAACTTGTCAAACGAATGCAAAATTACATATTCAAGACAAAGCAAAAATTGTATTATGAAACTTATGAAAAAATATGTAGATGTTATAATTGACAGCATTATGAATAGATAATGTAATAAATACAACTCAAGAAAACTATATGTACAGAACTATACATTGAACAAGATTAAAAAAACTACGAAATATAGTTTATTACTGTTTCTGCTTTAAATATAAATGCCATGTTTTTTGGTATTAGACTAGACAACAAAATGATACCCATTGATCTTGCCAGCCAAAATATTGTAAGAAGCTTTAAAATAACAGAAATTGTTTGATTGTTTTTTTTCAATTAAACAAAATGCTCACACTGGATAAAATTAAAGTTACTATTTTCACTTACTGCCGAAATAATTGTTAACATTTTTTATATATAGTATAACTTATGTGTTATGCAATACGTATGTTTTTTATCACTTCAACATTGCATACTCCCATGCTTGTATTAATGCGCTGACAACACATACATGTATCTTTGTTCAAGGTTATTTCAACGCTAGAAAACTACACTGAAACAAACTGGAATTGGCGCAATTTAGCCTTATTCAGCATTAATTCGTCTTAGCGCATTTATACAAGTTCACGAATATTGACCACATATTGCCCATATATTGGCAAACACTCAGTTGTGTATGTACAGCGCACGCGCATTTTGCTCGCACTCCGAGCTGTCGACCCCTTTACTTTCACATTACATCAAACTTATAAGGCCATATTGGCTAGATCATATACGTGCTCCTATTTCAGTGATCAATCTGCGAGTGTATTTTGTTAAATTAGCCGAATTGCTGTTTTGTTATTCAGTTCCTATCGAGTATTCCGTACGAAAGGAAAATGGTTTTCTTTCACTACTAATTTCATATATATGTTACCTAATACAGGATTAAGGTAAAAAAAAAAACTAAATTTTGTGCTAGAAAGGGCAATTAAGACGCTGTAATGACGACTGCCGTTCGTAATACGGGTTTCTTATTCAATATTAATAGCATTTGATATAAAATGAACGTATGGATGAATTTTGACAACCACTAAAATTGAAAACAGATCTTTACATATATACAAAATAAGGATAAAGTTTAAGTTGTACTGGACCATGAAATGCTTTTCTCTCATATGTCCAATGGATCCCTTAATCTTTACTCGTAGGTTTTCCACTACTAGTAGAAAAAATGTTATATTTTATGAAACAATTCAACCATGGTCAATACATCGACTGCACTGCACCAATCATAATTTATCATTGTACATATACGTGTGGCGAATAATAAATAAATTCCACATTAACGGTCTACATATATAATCAAATTGCTCATATAACTCATTAAACATCTGAACCTCATCTAATGTAAATCTGTGTACAGTAAAATCTCCCTTATTTAATGCTAGGCCCCAGAATCAACATGTAAAGTGATTTATGTTACAAGTTAAGCCGTCCAAATATATAAATAGGGTAATGCACGCGGCCTGGCAGCCACTATGGTGGACGTAGCGGGTTATTAGAGACCACGGGGTTCCGCAATATATGTGCTTCCCCACCAACGCCATTGCACTCTTCTTAATAATGCCCCGGGGAGAATAACTTGTTAGTTAACTCGCCGGTGCATTGTTCAATAATCATTATTTAATTGAACATTTTTAAATTGACATACTGCGGTACACTATAATGTTTTATAAATGCTCTTTTGGCGCTTCTGTAGATAATTCTTCAACAAACTCAGTGTATGTCAATTGTCAGATTATTGTGCACACAAAAGCAATTCTAACATGACCTGGTATTCTATCTCCGTCTATATTATTTGTCCAACTGGTTAAGATCAATAGAATTAAATTATTGAGGTATAATTTCAACTGTGTTAAATAGTAAACGATGGTATTTTATAGCAAAAATGGCTATTGTTAGAAACACACCACTTCGGTGTAGTGTTAATTGTTACGCTTTAATGTTAGAGTTTCACTATAGATTAGATGAAAGGAGGTTCCAGTTTTGAATGCGTAACTAATGTCGTGATAACACTATAAAACTCAAAGTTTAGTTTTTTCATATATTCAAAGATTTTGTTAGCTTATAGAAAGTTTAAAAAATAAGCTTGTAACATTCATTATATGTACACGCCAGTATAAACATATATATTTTCATATTGTTTGCTGGGATACATTTCGGTGGAGAAGTTTTTTTCATTTATTTGACAGAATTAAGCCCAAGCATATACAAGTATACAGTGAAAGTATCCCCTCCCGATAATAATTTTTGAACGAAGCTAGTGGTTTTGGAAAAAAATAGATTGATTTTTTTGTGGATTAACTTTTGGTGTTATCAGCAGTTCAATTGCATTTTAGGTGTTACCGGAAATAACATTAGCAAAGTATGCTATTGTTTTTTATTTATCAACTATTCAAGAAAATCAATTATTATTTCCAATAAACATTCAGGAAGATTTTGTGATTGTGGCGTACATAAGTGCTTCTATATTGCTTGCTAAAACTATCAAAACATTTCAGAAACAAGAATAGAACGTATAAATGTATATTTTTGTAAAAATAAACAGAAGTCTACAGTAGGTACAGACATCATTTATCACGTTTTACATTATTTTTTGTTCCTTTGCTTGCAGAGGTTACAGATGGTCTTAGTTTCCCGTGTTCTCTATTTGTAGGCAGTGTATATCATGAAGTGCAATAGTATTATATGCAACAATAAAGGTTTTGGTAATCTGTTTTTATATAATTGTTTTTTTAATTCAAACTTCAAACTATGAATGGTGTAAATTAATCGTATGAATATGCATTTGTCTCCTAAAGTGGAGTCTATTCACAATAAACACTTTATTGCACACTGTTCTCGGCTCAGTTACATACCTCTCAAAATGCAGTATTACGTTCACTCCATAAATGTTTTAAGTTCAATTTATAAAAAGAGTTCGCCTCAAATAATTTAGTGAAGTACACAACTAGGAAGTACATATTTATAAAAATGTATATATTTCACACCTAATTATGGACACAAACATTATATAAATAATACCTGTGCGTAATATATACGTTTACAAAGAAGTTTACGCAAAAAATAACTCATGATAGCAACTGTTTCGACTTTAGTTAAACACTACTCAACATTGACACCGATCGATGATTTCAGAAAATACGTACCACAGTGGATCCCTAAATCCTCTAAATGGCTATCATCTTCTCGGGGTAACCAGCAGATCCACTCCCTGTTCGTTCGGACGTTTGATTTATGAAGAGCATTTATGTTTCCACTCCTCCTTTATGCTGAAAAAACGTAACACGAAAAACATATTTGACGTGATCTATTTCATTTTTCTGGATCTTAAGTGAACAATCGCAACTTTTGCTTTTTAGTTGCGATGTTGTAATACTGAATTAAAAAAAGTTGCGTGGAAGCTTACATTTGTACTAATTAACTTGATTAAGTTATTTGTTATTGACTTACTATAAGCGAAAATTATTCTTTTTAATATCCTTCGAAATAAGATTTTCGTGAAAATTAAAAAAACAGGGATCATTTCCTGAAATAAGTTCCTCCGTTTGTGTAAAAATTTAAATAAAATAGCAATTTATGGTTTAAGGATTCCAGAAAATTAAATATCATAGACGAATTGTTATTGCTGCTGATACAATATTCTACAAATTTACCGAAGAGCAGTACATGTTGGTTATTTTTTCTAAGTAACCAACATTTGAGGCTAGTTGAGTGTACTTTCCGCCGTTTTTTACCATAGAATGATCTTCCGGGTGTTACTGAGTCTTAAGAATGTTTCGAATGGTCTTCGTTGTATACCTTATTTCCGGTCTGCTCGGTCGATCCTTATCCATTCGAGTCTGATGGGCCGTTTTTGTAATGATATGGTTTCGTCGGTGTTTTCTCATCCATAGCAGAAGAGATATTTTGTCAACGCAGTTCTATGGAGCAGCGATGACGAATATTAACCAAATGAAATCCTATACGTAAAGGGTGGTCTAGAAAAGAACGGATATAACCTGAAAGACATGCTAAAACCACGCAGATGAAGTAAGAAGCGGAGGAAGAATATTACCGCACGCTACATCTCGGTGAAAAGAATAGACCAATTGATTCAATCAGATAAAAAATCTTCCGAAACTACACACGAGCGGCGTATACGGACTTGAATGCATCTGTGAGGAAGTTAGTCAAATAGGAAGAAACATTCAATGCTGAGTAAACGACACGTATCTTACACCTACAGACAGACAAATCTGCAGTAGCCCATCAGCAGAGACCATAACATCCACTATGACAATGCGAAAGTATTAGCCAGAGCCACCAACTAGCACCAAAGAGTGGTACGCGATAGTCGTAGGACGACCATCTGCAGCGTGAAGCAACTAAATTACTGTTCTTAATAGAATACTCTTATTTTATATTATTTTTGGTATTTACACTGCGTTATGATTTTTTGTTGGTCTCACGCTTTTGCAGATATCTGCAGTTTTTAACGAATTTCTATTTTGTAGATGTTTACAAAGCTTTTATATTTCATGACAACATTGACCAAAGACTAAATCCTGCGATGGATAGTTAGTATTGGGTGTTGTAATGCGCACCAAAATATCAACACAATGTTGTCCTCGACTGTTCACCTACCTGTCCTCCTTCATTTGAGTGGCCAGCCTGTTCAGTGAAAGCGGACGAATTCGTAAACAAGACGAAGATCAAAACTAAACGTACACCATCCCATCAGGAGGCCGCACGATAAGAACATGAGCTGCTCAAAGGTATGATGGAATCAGTCAACGAAGACTAAGGCAAGAATGATTTTATAAAAAAAATGTAAAAACAGCCCGATTCACAAACAGAGTTACACATAAGCTACCTACTGGACTAAAAATGAGATTAATAATAAACAAACCGTGCAAGTATAGTAACATTTTGTGGACACCAGTATACAAAATTTAAAACTAGTTGCTAGGTACCTATTTAAAATTTATAACGATAGTCAAAATTAAATATCCGCGAAGTTAAGACTGTCTACTGAAACAGTTACTAAGTTAAATTTATGAAATTGTTTAATAATAATAATAATAATAATAATTTTTATAATAATAATAATCTTTATTGACCAATAGTTGATTAAATTCTATTTACAGGACAACTAAATATAGATATATAAAAATAATAATAACGTAAACATTGAGACAGTGGAAGGAAAGTGAAATACAAAGAGAGAAACGACACATACTAGGTTAAACATGTGAAATAATAGTAATATGTTATGAGCGAAATGGATCCGGATAAAGTTTATTACAATTACTAGCCATATGGTACAACGGAGCCTTCAACAACGTGTTGGTTCTTGCCTTGGGTGTTAGGAACGTATCAAAGGACCGCGATAAATGTGTTGGCACTACAAAATTTATCTGAGCTAGGAAGGACGAAGAATCAACTTTATTGTAGATTAGTTGTAATACAAATGTTGCGCTTTGTTTTTCTCTCCGGCTACCAAGTGATTCCAACGAATGGCGATCCCAGGCTTTATTGGCCGATGCACAAATATCACATAATGATGAGTCAAACAAAATACCCGAGTCTCTAAATATTTCCACTCGTGGTATAAGGATTTCACTTATTGCGTAGGAGAAAGTAATGGGTGTTGTGGTTCTCGAGTAACTCACTGTCGCACATTTTTCAATGTTTAGACTAATTCTATTACGGTCGCGCCAACTCTAGATGATCTGAAGGTTATCTAACAGCTTCTTGCAATCATCTAGTGTTTCTATCTATTCTTGTAAAAATCTTGAGATCATCTGCATATGCCAGAGCTCTACAGCTCAATGTTTCAAGATCATTAATATATATATTGAATAGGAAGGGACCAAGATTTGTTCCCTGTGCTATGCCAGAAGACAGTGTGTAAAGTCTCGAATTGAATCCGTTGTAGGAAACGTAGCATGATCTATTAGTTAGATACGAAGACATAAGCTGCAAAAAAGTACCGCAGAAAAAATGCATCCAATTTATTTAATTAAATAAAAATGTACTATTAAGAAAACCAAAATTACTTAAAGGTGGCCACCAGTACACATACCTGATGCATATGTGTAATAAACAACTAACCTAGGTAAAGAATTATCCTTATTTCGTACTGGTCAAACTGCAGTGCGCTTACAAGTTGTTATAAATTAAATTAATTAAATTACTAAAGTAAACGACGAAATTGCAAACGAAGATCAAGTAAATGTATGTGAAAATCATATGTAACACTGTTGGTAACAGAAATAGAAGATATCAACTATTAATTAAATCGCAAATAATCAAAGTGTTAAAGACAAATAAAAAGTTAAATCTGACCGCAGTACTTCAATAGGCAAGGTGATTCTTCTGTGAAAGGTGTAATTCTGTTTCAAGCTTCTACAATAATCAATATTCTTTTAAAGTATCATCCCTAGATAGCAGGTTAAACAAATGTTTCTACAAAGACGCTTCTAACATATTAAAATCCAAATCTAAACGTAGACAACACCAATTAATCGACGAATAAATAACAAGATAACCAACAGAAGAAATAAAGAGGGATAGATAAAATTATAATAAAAACTCTGATCGGATGAGGTGTTGCGAACAAGGAAAATAGAAATTTCCAACGTTTCATTTCCAAAATTCCAATTTCGCTTCTAGTTTTTCAGTAAGTTATGAACTGAAATCCACTCAATCCATAAGTGATTCCAATATAAAACAACCAAATACCAAATATTAGTTCTACACACAAGGAAAACGTCTAAACTAAGTAAAACTTGACAATAAAGTGCTCGAAAATATTCTCAAAATTTCTATAAAAAGTACAAAAACGAAACCGAAGTAAGAATTTGGATAAAGGAAAATAATTACATAAAAATTAATTTGATGGCAACTAATGGCAAAACTATCCTTAAATAGAAATGTAAAGGGAAACCAAATAAGAATTAAACATCCCAAAGATAGTACAATAAATTCACAACAATTATTATTATGCTGATATTTATTAATAAAAAACTGTAGTTCTAACTTTGAAAACTAAAGAGTAGCTACGGTTTCCACACATGGTGGACGTCAGTTGCCACATTCTGTATACTTCTAGGGATACGTAACAGTTGCGTTAATATATAAGCTTTTATCAACTACCTATACTTAATAAATCACGTACTCGAACATTCTACCTATACTTATTTAAAATAGAGATATTTATAAAGTATATCCATAAGCGAATTCGCAAATCTAAATTATTTTAAGATACTATTTCATACTATTTTGCAGTGGAAAATAGTATTAAACGACTTTGTAAAATTTGTTTTCTCTTTAGGTGAGTAGGCTTTTATTGACATTCCGACACTTTGTATATGTGTATTATTTTATTAAAAAGTGTTGCATTTTACTGTGAGAAACCCGTCGATTGTATTAACTCATAACTCATAAAATTTCACAGTTTTTAAATAGCAATCTAATACTCCGTAGCCACGTGGCAAAGTGCTACCAGCAACACCCCAAGACCGTATTCGCATCGGACCGCGATAATTGCATTAGCTACGCCAAATATTCACACGCTTCGCCTAAACTCTCCCAATTCATTCTTTGCACATTTACGTCCTCATTCTAGTTAATTTCGAATCAAATGGCTATCACGCTTATCAATCAATACCGTACCACCCAAACATCGGATCTCTTAATTATATGGACTGCGGAAATGCGTCGTGTTCCTTCTATTATAATTATATGACAGTAGTAGGTTTGGGAAGTAAACAATGGGAGGTTGTATGCCAGTTGGTCATTTATAGGGTAACCCAAGCGTGATATTCGATGGATCGTGGTTAACAGTATATAAATTGGGATATTTATTTTGAGTCCTAAAATTAACTATGTCTTTCAATTAAATAATCCCTACAATCGTTAGTTTCTAGTTACAATTCGGTTCTATCGTTTTGATGTACAAGTTTTATATGCAAATTTCTTTTATCTTAAACATGATTCGTTTCAGAATCTAATAAATATGATGGTTATGCAGGCTGTGCCACGCATTATTAGACATTTACACTATCGCCACTGAATTGTGATATTTTATGTATGTGATAGGCCTCTGTTTTCGTACTTTTAAACTTCAACATTATGTAAATAGCAGAAGCTCTGCCCGTGGGAATCTGTTATAATTTTAATATATTATAAATAGTGTTAGATTTGAAGTCCAACCATATATTCAGCCCGTAGTACAATGTTATAAATGCCTTAGATTTGGGCATATAAGTCAACAGTGTAGAGGAAAACAGAAATGCAAACTATGCGGTGACGAACATGAGGGGAACTGCCAAAAGTTAACTAAGCAATGCTTTCATTGTAAATCTTCTGACCATGATTCTCTGTCCAAATAATATGCTATCTATCAAAGACAAAAACAAATAAAAGTAACTATGTCTACAACAAATTTATAATTCAAAGAAGCAAAAAAAGTTGCCAACGGCGTTCTTTTGCGAACGTAACTAATAATAGATTTGCTCCTTTGATGACTTTTAATGATTTCCCACCTTTACGAAACACTTTTGGTTTTCAATTTCAATCTTCTAAACCAAAACATTACTTCTGTGGCGACTGCGAATAAATGTTCTGACGTTTCCAAGAAACGCAAAGTTTCCCCTTTATCTCCACAACCTCAAAGTTGAATTGAAGTACGCACAGTGGTATAGGCCAGAGTATGGTTTCCCGAATTTGAATCAAATCGTGGAACAATTAGAAAGTCTTATAAAAGAGAGTATATTATCCATTATGAAATCTAATAGATTGTAAATGTTACAGATCTAAATTTTAAGGATTCTATTAATAAAGTTTTGCAAAATCTAAACAAAACTACATAATGAATAATTTCGAAATTGTTCAGTGGAATTGTAGATCCGTAAATAAAAATAAACGAAATCTAGAATCATTTGCTTCATTAAATAAACCTCATGTAATTATTTTGGGCAAAAGTTTGAAAATCCCGCTGACCAATTATTCTCTAAGCCTTTTAGTTTGGAAGAATTTGAATTAGCCATCAAAAACACAATAAACACAGCTCCAGGTTTGGATTATATTTCATATCCTACAATAAGAAACCTCCCATTAAATGCTAAAGGTTTGCTTTTAGATATATACAATAGTTGGTGGATAGGCGGGGAATATGCATGCCGCCTTTAGAGAAGTAGCTATTTTAATTAAGAAATCAGGATATCAAAACGTCTTATCGTCCAGTTGTCTTGCATTGCAAAAACCTTTGAACGAATGATAAAAAGAAGGTTGGAGTCTAATAATATTTTTAAACCAAGGCAATATGGGTTCAGGAAGAACTGTGGCACTATGGAGACTATAGCACAACTAGTTACAGACGTTCAAGCGTCCTTTACTGCAAATACATTCATTGGCGCCGCTTTCTGAGTTGAATAATGCCTATAATAACGTTAATCTCAATATATTAGCAGGTATATATTAGCAGGTTGGTATACCAGAACGGGGAGTCTGTAACATCTTAGCATTATACTTTGACAGAAATGCTTATACACCGTGATTGTCAGGATTTACTAAATGTTATAGACCGTTCTTTTGACACATGGTTATTCCAGTGGGGATTTTCTGTAACACCAGAGAAGTCCGCAGTTGTCTTTTTTAGTAGGCATAGGATTCCTAACGAGAATTTTGTAAAGTTTGACGGATATAGTATACCAGTAAAATCCTCTGTGTATGTTCCTCGATAAGAAATTATTGTGGAGAGAACACATTGATTATGTGAAGAAAAAATGTGATAAAGGCTGCGATCTTCTGAGGGCAATAACAACAAAATTTTGGGGCGCTGATTTGGCAATATGTATACTGTTTTATAGGTCGTACATACGCTCTATCATCGATTATGGAAGTATTTTTTATGGTTCTGCGAGTAAGAGCCACTTACTGAAAATAGACCGTTGGCAGTATAAGGCGTTACGAGTCTCGGTTGACCTGATGTGCTCTTCTCCGTGACCTACTGTTTTGTCACAAAGCCACTCTTGGAAATACGCCGCTCATACCTTGCTAGGAAATACGTTTTAAAGCAGGTATATTGTAATTGGAGATCTTACTTCTGCGTACTGGACCCATAAAAATTCACCACCTTTAACAACCGCTTTTAGAGACACAGCGCATTTTCACAATTTAGTATCAGTTTATAACTCACCACCTATTGTAGATTATTATTACGCTTCTTGCTATACACCAATTGTTAAATTTCCGGAATATTTACCGATGTGTCACTGTGATAATTACATGAAGTCTTTGTTGGGTAATATTAATTCTACACACATATATACTGATGGGTCCAAAACTAAAGATGCAGCGGGATGTGCGTTTTATGTTCCCGATCTAGATATTCAAAAATCATATAAATTGAGCCCTTTTGCTACTACGTTCACTGCGGAAGCATTGGAATTTGCTGAGGCTTTCAATATAGTAACTTCAGCATCTTTTCTGACTGTCAAGCTGTTTTGGTTTCAATTAAGAATTTTAAATATTCCAGTAAACATACGATTTCGATACGATACGATTCAATATCATTTCCTCAGTATACCGTTTACATACTAAAGTATATAAAATCAAGTTCATTTGGGTCAAGGGGCATTGTGGTATCGAGGGTAATGTATTGGCAGACCAATTCGCAAAGCATCCGCAGAATGATTTAACCAAAATACCGATTCCAGCTTGTGATATAATTGCTCATAAAAAAAAAAATAAAAAAAAATAAAAAAAAAAGATAAGAATAGAATGGGAAGCTTCAACCATATATTCTTTCAGTATGCAACCTATGCCGACAATATAACTAAATTTATGTGTAATGCCCAACCACTAGTCAACACGTTTCCTGTGAACATATCTTGTTTATTATCTTTAGATAACAAAGCTGTTTTTCGATATATTGTAAATTTCTTGAAAGAAATAAGTCTTAAGTTGTAGTAACTGTTGATCCTTTGTTGCTTTATTCCTGGTATATGTTATCCCCGTTATCCGTGGTATAGTATTGTATGTCTACTAAGTCGTCACGGGGCCCGTCGTGACGACTTAGTAGACACGTGAAGTGTGCGTCCCAGTTTATCCTATTCGGGTATCTTCAATCTTTTCTTCTGGTGTCGTTAGGTTTTTAAGTATATATTATAAATAATGAATTATATTGCCGTGGCTAATGGCCTAGGTGCCAAGGTCAAAAAATGAAGCAAAATATTGGATGCTCTCATTAAAAGATTTATCGCCCATTGAACACCTGCGGCATGTTCTTAAAATAAAAGTGTCTAAATGTAAAAGTTCGAAACAACAATTTTTTTGATGCCTGGAGTGCTTGGAGGACTGAAGATTATTACAACTTAGTAGCTAGTATGTCGTGCAGTAATAAAGGCAAAAAGTGGTGTAACGAACTATTCTGTATTAGCTTTAACAGAACGCGTTAGCGTTGCATCAAACTACAGTTTTAGAAAGTATTTTAACTTATAACTAAGTCTGCAGATACGAGTATACTTACCGTGCGCTTCGCGAAATTAGCAGAGACTAGATAGACTAGATAGTATTTTGTCGACTTTCGGGGAAAACTAGTTGACAACACGAAGCTATTCTCATGAAACGAATAAACATGGGTCTGTCTAGTCTCTGCCAATTTCGAGAAGTGCAACCCGTCATCAATTAATTATGATCACTGTATTCTCCCTAGTTTATATTTTCATGTACTTTATTTCTTTATTAATCTTAATTGAATCTCTTACGATTTGAAATAAATCGAAAGCCTAGAGTACAAAAAAGATTTTTCTTTTTGGTCGACTACAATCCCCAGAAACTAATTTCCTGTTCTCGAATTATTAATATTTTTAAATAAATTACATGTGACGGCGAACGTTTTCATCAGGATACTGCCAAAATGAAGAAACGATACCCAGGGTGAAAGGAAAGCTAAATTTCATATTGTAAGATATTCTTAACATGCTTTATAATATTTATTTTTTCTCAAAAATTAGTGCTTATTGCAAAAAGCCATAGCCAATTCAATTTTTTCTTAGACATAATGGTGTTCTGCACATCGAGTTAATTAAGAAATGAATTTCAATCTTGAAAGCATAAACTTTTCGAAATTTTGTTGCCCAGTGTAATGGTAATCGAGGCTATATTTCTCTATTATTATACTTTCAACGTAAGATTCTAAATGTGTTATCTTTAACATAAAATAAGTTATGTTTTTGATATACATGCCACTGGCGCACAGATAAAATTAAATTGCGTATATAAACATCAACTTTCGTAACATAAAATAATGCATGACATAGATCAGAAACCTCACCAACCCTCGGAAATTTACTTGTATCGATCGTATATTATTTGAATAAATGTCTAAATACAAGGTTGCTCGTCTGTCTACCAGTTATGGATTTCTTTTCGATTCCGCAGAGGGGAAATTTCAGTGTTTGAAAACAGCAAGTACAATTTTCCTCGAATTTTACCGTTTACAATCGATATTTCGCCGTTCAGGTTACCACCTTCTTCCGGACTTTCAAAAATACTCAATTAGTATTCCAGTATCGTCTTCTACTCCCAGTATGCACGGCATTTTCCAAAATATCTCCGATGATAGTTACTGGTACGTTAATTAATTGAATTATACAAAAAGCTAGTTTAGAATTGTTGCTCTACTACTGCAACATAAGACGTAACATTTAAACATTTACAACATACCATTTGTACGCTTGCAACCTATATTTTTTTTTAATCAATCAAGAGCACGTGATCAAGGAAATGATTAATCTCATAAATCTTAAAAAACCGGTGTTTCCTCATCCGCTCTTAAACCGAATAATCCGAGGAATCCGGCCACTAAATGTTTGTATTTCTGTAATTCGTTGGCAAACACGCAGATAATATTAGTGTATCAGCTATGACTAAATAATGATCAAACTGGGATAAGGGATTAACTCGCAAAAACGCAATGACAGCCGAATCAACTATGATCTGCAGCGTCGGAATAAATCCTCTCTATATCATGTGTTACGAATGATATTGGCGCGATTCCTTTCGTACACATATGTATGAATATAAATTCCAATTTAACCGTACGTTTAGAGGCACCTATCGTCGATACGAAACATCGGACAGCAAATCCCACAAATTATTAAATATTACAGAAAGTATAATTAACGTGTTAGTTAAATGGAACTGTGGATCTTTGAATTGTATTAGCAGTTTGAACGGAACTCTCATCAAATATCCCTATATATATGTATATATGAGTTAGCGTTTTCTGCCTTCCGTTTTTATTTTTAAAAAAAGAAAACA